>PVJA010003132.1:0-98399 GCA_004027025.1 Myocastor coypus
TGTGAAAGCCTGAGAGAATGTTTTTCTCTGGGTGACTCTCCTTAGACGCACCACAGTTCATTCATCCCTTTCCTCTGAGGTCCCACTGAGGTAATTTCTTTGTGAATTAGTAACAGGGCATTCAGGACTACTCCATAGTTTAAAAATTACAGCCTTAAGCCCACATGTCCGGGAAACTCCCCCTGAGATTGATGAGTTCTTTTATAACTGCTCTTGGTAACAGGACCCAGTTTTTGTGTGGATCAAAGGCTGATAACCTCAGAATGTATTGAATTGTACTAACTTAAGTCAAAGTGGTTCATGTTGATGTATATGTACCTAAGGAAATCAGCCCCTGTAGGTGATAAGTTTAGGCCTGACTGCCTGTTGATCCACATAGGAATGTAGCTAATGATTTTTTTTTTTTTTTTTTTTTTTTTTTTTGAGACAGGGTCTCACTATGCAGTTGAGGCTGGCCTTGAGCTCACTTTTGTAGCCCAGGCTGGTCTCGAACTCGCACCGATCCTCCTGCCTCAGCCTCCCAAGTGCTGGGATTACAGGCGTGAGCCACCACGCCCGGCTATGATTTTGTTTTCTTAAAACCCAAAGTTCATCTGGATATTGTGCTCAATCTATTGTCTAGTTAATTTGTAAATTGTACCTGTAAGCATTGATAGGTTACGAATGATTAATTTTAAAAATCAGTACGTGTTAAGTGGAAAGTAGTTTCTGTATAAAAATCTATTCTTCCCCCACTTCGGAACCAATATTGATTAGAAAATTTGTCAAAACATTTGTGAGGACAACAATATGCAGTGTCTCAACTATTGTGAATGAACTACTAATATGTTTTGAAACTCTCATATTGTTATCTCTTATTAAAAGTAATAAAAATTAGAGCCGGGTGTGGTGGCGCACGCCTGTAATCCCAGCACTTGGGAGGCTGAGGCAGGAGGATCGGTGTGAGTTCGAGACCAGCCTGGGCTACAAAAGTGAGCTCAAGGTCAGCCTGAACTGCACAACAAGACCCTGTCTCAAAAAGACAAAAAAAAAAAAAAAAGTAATAAAAATTAAAAAAAAAAAAAAACCAACCCTATTCTCTGTCACCCCATGTTCTTCTCTGTCTTCTCTCCTGCGTGATTGAAGTCAGAAAGGCCCTGAGCTCGGTATTAAAGGCTCAATTTAAATTCCAGTTTGGACTCTGGTCTGGCCTCTGTTTGAGAACCCATAACAGTGTGGCTCATACACTAACGGAAGATAATCTGCACAAGATCGATGGAAAGCCTGCTAAGTGCCAGGCACCGATAGGTCTGGCTTTAGCCTTTCTATTCACTGTGGGCTCAGGAGTAACTCAGGGCCTGACCCCCATTTACCCCACTGAGATCTCTGTGCCTTCATTATCCTCTCATTCCCTCATGTTGCACAGATGCTGTGTGTGTGTGTGTGTGTGTGTGTGTGTGTGTGTGTGTGTTACTCGGGATCAAACTCAGGACCTTGCAAGGCAGGTGTTCACGCCGCTGAGTTTTCTCACTGGCCCAGATGCTCATTTTGATGTGGCCTAGCCACTGTGTTTATTAAGTCAGTGCTTTTGAACATCCTACTTAAGGTCACTTTCCTTTTGCCAGGTTACTTGCAGTCCCTTTTAAATGGAGGCTGTGAGTGTGGAAGGTTGTTCCTTTTATATTTAGTAATGGTATTTGCACAAGTGGTGGGATACAGCACACCAGCTGAAGGCCCCGGACCTCAGGCAGTGGCCCTAGATGAAGCACTGTTCAAGTCTCATCTGTTTCCACACAGAACCCTTGTTTTTTGAAAAGACCTTCCTTCTCCTCTTCCAGGGCACCACCTTTGCCCCTCAGCTGGGCTCTCTACTTTCCGGGACAATGCCTCACTGTTTTAGTGACTGCACCTGATGGGAAGGCTGAGTCCACTCCCTGTCCTCTCTTTTGTCCTTCCAGGCAGCTTGACTACTCTTGGCCTCAGGCATTTCCACACAAATCGTAAAACCTGTTGGTTCAGTTCCACCAACCAACTAATCCTGCTCAGGGCTTAGCAGAACACTCAGATCACTTAGAACCAGCATCTCTACGCCTTCCTCCCCTCATTCTCTGTGTCCTCTTTTCCCTGTCCTCATCTGTGCTACTGGCAATGGAACCCAGGGATTGTATGTGCCCAAGTGCTGTACAACTGAGCTACAGCCCCATCCCTTGGCTTCTTTTTTTTTTTTTTTTTTTTTGAGAAGGTCTAAACTAAATAGGCTGGACTTGAATTTGTAATCTTCCTGACTCAGCCTCTTCAGTAGCTGCCATCACAGACACAAGCCATCAGCCAGTTCTGTTTTTAACTTGTAGAAATGAAAGCTCAGTTCATTAATTTTCAACCTTAGTTCTTTTCAAATAATGTGACTGAAAAACTATCAGTATCTTCTAGGAACAGTCTGAGCTATAGCTAAATCTTATTTATTCCTAATAATTCCACATGGTATTTTTATTTCCTTTCTACAAATGAAAAACTTAAGGTCAAGTTACTTATACAAGCTCATAGTCTAGTAATAAGTGACGAGAACAAGTCTGAAAACTGAGCTCTGTTTAGTTCTAAAGTCCAAGTTCTTCCCACTACAGTACATTATATATAATTAGCAGATTACGAGTATCACGAATACAATGCTATGAAGCTATCAAGACAGAGGTAGAGGCAACCTTCTCTCCAAAAAAGTACACAGAGCTTAAAGGCGGAGGGATCTGCTCATGTGCACAGCAGCAAGGCTTCCTGTCTGTAAAGGTAGTCAAGAGGGTCAAGGGAGACCAAGGATATTGCAGCTGTCCCTGGAAACTCAGGGAGCTGTGTAAATTGCAGAATCAGCTCTCAGACTTCTGTTCACACAGGAACATCACACGCAGCAAATAGTAAGAGTCATTCTTTCACAGGCAGGATTTGACTGGCACATCTGACTGGATATGGCACAATGATCAAGCACTATTCCTGGCCTTAAGTGACCTTTGAGATACACTGTACATACTCAGACTCAGAGATGGTAAGCAAGGGACTGGAAAGAAAGAGCCCAGGGCACGTTACAGGGCTTAAGACACAATAAGTTTTTTTTATTTATTTATTTTTTTTTGTGGGACCAGGGTTCGAACTCACGACCTTGCACTTGCCCAGCAGGCACTTGTGCCTCGGAGCTATCTCCCCAGCCCCTGACACAATAAGTCTTGTGTCAACTGGAAACTAGGAAGAGGGGAAGACCTGCCATTACCAGCCACTGCAGTGAGTCTTGGTCATCCATCCAGTAAATGCCAAAGTTTGAAGAATAGGGCTACTGCTGGAAACATGGGCTCCAATTTTGTTTATTTTACTTTTTTTTAAATTTATTTTTTAAAATTTTTATTTATTTATTTTTTTTTCTTGTTTCAGAACCTTTGTTTATTCACTCATTTTCATGGCTGGCTCAGCCCACCCCGAGGGCTGGGCTGGCACAGCATGTGGTGCCGGGGATCGAACCGCGGTCCCTGAAGCCACCCAAGCTTTCCCAAGCAGGCGCTTTAGGCCACTGAGCCATCCCGCCGGGCCCGTCTCTTTTAAATAGAATTTAAAAATACAACTGGGCAAAGTTGTTTATACCCATAGTACCAGCTTCTTGGGAAGTTGGGGTAAGAAGATCATTTGGACCCAGGGGTTTGAGGCCAATATGGGTCACATGTTGGGATCTCATCTCAAAAATAAATAAATAAGATAAAATAACAGATAATGATAACCAAACTGGAGTAGAATAGTAGGGAAAGAAGGAAAGGACCAAATGTTAAATTCTGTCAAACACAAACAGAAGAAATACTTCATCCTTTAAATAAAGTAGAACCGACAGTAAATTCTTTTTCAAAATGTTTACTAATACAGGTCTATGGTACATAGTGATTATATTTATTGTAGAGAGTTGGTACATGCACCTAACACATCTTATCATTCTTTTTATGTCCCCACATCTTGGTCCATTTTCCATTTGCAAAAGGTCTACCTTTTTGTTTCCTATTCTCTTTTATTCTTTGATTTATTTCTACTTTGGGCTTCTCATTTAAGAGAAACAATGTTGTATTTAAGCTTCTGTTTGATTTATTTCACTTAACATTATGGTCTCAAGGTACAAAACTGGCAATAAAACAGAAAGCAAACTGGCCAAGCAATAGCCATAACTCGTTCCGAAGGCTGACACTAACAACAGTTCTACAAAGTACTGCATATGGTCCCAAAGTTAATCCTAAGGGGATTTGACCTTGGAAGATACAAAAAATGAATGTTTTGTTATACAGGTCTTGTTTTTGACTTGCCCTTGATCACCCAGTGAAAAAAAAGCTGGATTACAATGCATGAAACGCAGAGCTAGATTGATGAGATGAGCTGTAGGAGGCTTGGATCAATAGCCTCCAACAGGGCAAGCTTCACTGGTGGCCCACTGCAATTGTGGAACATTGGACTGTGTATGTATCTGCTTCCTCTTAATTCACTTTTTCTTTTTTTTCTTGTTTCAGAACTTTGTTTATTTATTTATTTTTATGGCCAGCTTAGCCTGCCCTGGGGGCAGGGCTGGCACAGCATGTGGTGCCAGAGATCAACAGCATGTGGTGCCAGGGATCGAACTGTGGTCCCTGCAGCTGCCTAAGCTTTCCTAAGCAGGTGTTTTAGACCACTAAGGCATCCTGCTTCCTCTTAATTCAAAGAGAAGAATTTTCTTTTATTTTTTTCTCCTAGCAACATCAATAGGAAGGTGGGTCATGCCCACACACTGTGCTCTGTAGAACTATTGTGAGGACAATATGCAATGTGTCAACTGTTAAAAAAAGAATGGGGGGGGAGTAATGTTTATGGAAAGTATTAATGTCTAATTGTTTGATCAATCTTATATACCTATACCTATTAATCTAAACTGATCTGATGATGAAAATATGTAATATAACCATTGTTAAATTTAAATTAAGAAAAAAACTGGCAATAAAGCTTTGATCATCAAAAATAAAATCTCAGATGTCTGTTCTAAATATTTGCACAAGAAAAACAGCAATACCCAAGGTTATGGAGTTTTAAGGTTCCAACCAATTTAGACATCATGTTTTTTTTTTTTTTTTTTTTTTTTTGAGACAGGGTCTCGCTATGCAGTTGAGGCTGGCCTTGAGCTCACTTTTGTAGCCCAGGCTGGTCTCGAACTCGCACCAATCCTCCTGCCTCAGCCTCCCGAGTGCTGGGATTACAGGCATGAGCCACCACGCCCGGCTTAGACATCATGTTTTTTGCTTGTTTGTTTGTTTGTTTGGATGGCTGGCTCAGCCTGCCCTGGGGGCAGGGCTGGCATAGCATGTGGTGCTGGGGATCGAACCCTGGTTCCTGTGCTTGCCTAAGCTTGACTAAGCAGGCATTTAGACCACTGAGCTACCTTGCTGGCCCTAGACATCATGTTTTAATGGACTTACAATGCAGGAAAACAAAAGTAACCTACATTGCTTTTGTAGAGAACTCAGAGAACAAAGTTTGGTAAGCAAAGAGAAGCATCTAGTGCTCCCATCACCCAACTTCCTTCTTCACGGCTGGTTTCCAGGTATTATTGTGCTCCATAAGACCAGGTATGTGAACAGATTAGTCAGTGGTATGAGACAACAGTGCCTGCAACTGTGGGCACTTGGCTGAAGGTAACAGAAGGGCACAGGACACAGCCCAAGCTCTGAGAGAAAATAAGCTGCCAAAAGACAACACTCTTGGCATCCAAACAAACACTCGTACTCAGTTCTAGCACAGAGGCTCATCTGAGTGTTTCACCTCCACTCCATTTAGGGCAGAGGCCCACAGGGAAACAGAAAAGCCATATAATCCTGCTCAAGGTCCTACACCACCAGCCAGCCTGTTTTCATAAACATAGGCTGATAACCAAGGATTTTCAATCACATAATAATCATACAATATAAAGCAAAACCACGAATGAACAGGACCAAAATCAACAGGATGATCTTTATTTTGAACTGACTTATGGGAAAAGCAACTTGAGGGAGCAAGTGAGAAATTCTAATAAACTCTGATAAAGAGAATCAAGAATTACTGCAGCCATAAAACATGAGCAGTGTGGCATGAGAAAGGTACAATCAGGAAACCAGAGAATAGTTTTTCTGCTTAGAAATGTTACACTAAGTCTGTATAACTAAGATTAAAGATGAAGTTGGATTTGTATTACAAAATCCCAGGAATTTTCTATCCTATCAAACTGGAGGGCAAAAAGACAAGCAAGGAACTGGTTAAGGGATAGGGTCCTGGGGTACAAAGAGAACCCTGTTTTATCAGCTCCTCTGTGCACCTCATGGACTCCTTGGCTCCGTTGTCCCCAGAGCTGCACACAGCAGGAACTCATATATGCCTACTCGAGCGACCCCTCCAGGAGGAGGACAGCAAGCCATTAATTAGATGAGTCACTGCATTCCCTCAGGCCACCCCTTTAGAGACTAGCATTGTTGTACAGGGACACAGAAATATACACCTGTCCTCCTCATCCAAGTTCTACAAGGCCGGGTGTGGTGGCGCATGCCTGTAATCCCAGCACTTGGGAGGCTAAGGCAGGAGGATTGGTGGGAATTCGAGACCAGCCTGGGCTACAAAAGTGAGCTCAAGGCTAGACTGAACTGCATACTGAAACCCTATCTCAAAAAGACCAAAAACAAACAAACAACAAAAACACAAGTTCTACAAGCAGCAAACCTACAGCCTGAGAGCAAGAAAATCCTACTTGAAACCCTCATCCCTTATCTTCCCCACCCTCTGGAGAAACACACTCATGATCCAGCCAGCCAATGGCATGCCACTCCATGAAAATCAAGCAGCAACTGAGGCAGGGCAGATGTGTCCAGTCTCTGTTTCTAGTCACTTCTGTCACTGACAAATGTAACCACTGACTCAGACCATTCTTTAATCACTGTGCAGTCTCAGAGGTTACCCTTGGCCACAGCTGGTATAACCTACTCCTCCTCTCCCCCACTGAGGCCTGATAATGGCTGTCAGGTAAATGAAAGACACACATTACATAAATACCAACTCCTCTTTATCCCCTGAATTAACGTCAAAAAAGAAAATTAGACGAGGTCATTCTTTAGCCAAGTGGCTTGTTTTATAAAGCAAGAACATTCTGAGTGAAAGTACCATGGTACCTGTCTTTCCTGAGGGTGGAGAAGGAAGCCCTACTCTAATTCTCACTAACCACAGAGGGCAGCAGAGGGGTCTTCCAAGTGACCCCATCCTGGCTGCTGGTTCTGGGCTGTTCCATCTCAGTGTGTAGGCCCCACTTACACCTCGTTTCATTCTCATTACAGGCATGGAAAGTTCTCCAGTAACTGGGAAATGCCTGAGACTTCCTCTATGTGTCACAGGGTGAGGGAAGCATCAGTCCTTAAATAAGGGATATATTTACCCACAGTTCTACCAACATCTACCACATACAAGTTAATAGAAACTGCGTTATGTGTACCACTTTGTTTTATGTTAAAGGCAGTGAGGGTTCCCTGAGATCCCACACCAGCACCCACTTAGTGCTTCTAGAGACAAGTTTGTGTACACTGTCCCCCTCTGCCACAGCCCAAGGAACTAGACAGATCTGCTGCTTCTGCCTGGCCCCATGGTCATCACCACAGAGGCTTCTTCCTGGCATGAGCGCTGTCATCTGTCTCCTAGAAGGTTATCCTGTGTCGTCTAGTCTCCACACCATGACACTCAAAAACCAGCCAAGTGGCCCCTTGCTGGGCAAAAGGTCCATGTGCTCACAGCTGCACTCTGCCACCTCCCATGGAGGCACCTGGTTCTCCCTTAGGTCTTCCATCCTGTGGCCATCCCTCTTCCCTCTCCCCACAGCTGGTCCAGGCTCTGCCAGCCTCTCTTCTGCTCACACTGGCCTCTGTCAGGCCTGTCACACCATACACATCACCCCCACTTCGGAGAGGCCGTCCCTGACCCCCAAGCCCAGGAGCTCCCGGCCCCTTTTAGCCTAGCCTTCTCTTCTGAGCACTGCAGCACTAACAAGCTCTGGGATTTACTCATCCTGCCTGCTGTCTGGCTCAGTCCCTCCCATAGGGCGTAAGCTCTGGGAGAGCAGGGTTTGTGCCTGTTTTTTCATAGCTGTGGCCCAATGGATCCACAGTCCCACATGTAGGAATCATTCTGCTAAAACTTGCCAGAGAAATTCAATGTAAGAAAAGATGAAGTAAAGAGTCTTGGTGATTTACATAAAATGAAGACCCACAGAGTGAAACATTTATTCCAAGATATTTAACTGTAGTGGTCAGAGTTCTTTTATGAATTCTATATGTTAAACCACATGAGCTTAGCAACCACAGACTGGGACTTACAGCACAAGCCCTGGCCACTCCAAACTGCTGCCTCACACCCTAACCAGGGCTGCTCCTGGAAGTCTGACTGTTCTTTTGCTAGAAAGGATGGGGTCACAGACTCTTCCCATCCCCTAAGCCTCTCCCACATGCAAGGTGCTCAGGCCTGAGCTAATGCACGTCTCTCTGCGCCATCAGCAATGCAGAAACACTGGTTTTAACAGTTCAGATGTCTGGCATAGCTCACTTTGTTTCCAATGATTTCATCTGGAAAAGTGAATATCCTCAAAGGAAGAGATAGAGATCAGCAAATAAAGTGACTTATCTCTCTGGAACATTCTGTAGCACAGGTAATTCAACAATGGAAACAATGTGTACATCAGCAGATGCTGGTTTCAAGGCTGCCCAGCAAACTAAGGCACAGACAGAGCAAGGCTCATGGCTGGGGGTGGGGACAGGGGTCAGGGGGTCCCAGGCCCACCCATCCTGGCAGGGGAGCTGGAACCCAGTTTCAATCTCTATTTCCAGAGATTTTAAAACAGCATCTCCAAAGTCAGAGCTTGTCGTTGCCTTAGAAACCACCATCTAAAAACCAGGTGGGCTTGCGGAGGATTTCCAACCATCTCTGGGCACTGACCTTCCAGTGCAAATTGCAGAGCAAGCTGCTGAGAGGCAGGGGATTTTAGCAGCTCCACTAGCTCACAGAACCACTTCCCTGGAAATAAGTAATCTCATTTTGTTTACTCATCACAGCAGAGTAGCCTTTTCCTCCCTGTAACAATAACAAAAAGTCACCCTAGAGGACATTCAGGAAAATCTAAATTTTTGTGACCATCTAACCCTTGCCATCATACATATCATGTTTCAAAGCATGCAATTCCCACTCAGGTAGCTTTGCTCTTTCAACACGTGTATTGCCTGGCCCGCGACAGCTTTAAGTCCAAATGTCTACTCCTGGGCTAGCACAGAGCTGTGAAATGCAGTGACTCCCTATGGCCAACGCCCTGTTTGACCAAGCTTCATTCCCACTATCCAGCCCTTTCTCTCCTGCCATCCAAGTCCCCACGTGATAGTACTTCTGGCCAATAAGCTATCTGATGGCCGGCTTTTGTCAGTCAGCTAACTAACATTTCCCCTTGCTGTCTGTGCCATCAGCCTGACATTTTGAGTGGCTGCAAAACATCACATTGCAGTGTCACTCTCTAATGCACCAGGCCTCCTCAGTCCAGGGTCAGGGCTTTCAGGCCATTCCCAGGGAAGCTGGGGAGGTCACAGCTTGCATGGCTTCCTTCTTCTGGCTCGTCGTCTCACCAGGCTCTCCTGCTCATGTCTTAGAAAGACTGTTGGCAAGTCTCTCAGACACAGTTAAGTCTTCTCAGAGACAGCTCAAAGGACAAGCTTTTAATCTGACACCCTTTAACTGCATTTACAGGGCACATTACACTCACATGAAAAAGATTACATACAGCCTGAGAGGAGGACAATGACCCAAAGACACACATTTGCAAAAAATGCTGCTGTCTTTCAGGGTCCTTCAAGTAGTTTACTACTTGTTCATGATCCTTAAAAGTAATACACTATCTGCTTTACTCAGTGAGTCTGAGAAGATTTCAGAAGGCAAAATGTTGTCCACAACATGACTGGTGAGAAATGCACAGGGAAGCCAGAAGAAGAGAAGGAACACATGGAAGGAAGATTCCAGTTGTGGTGGGGACAAAGACCTTCCTATGCCTCCTTATTTCTCTCTTGGTAAGGCATAGGAATCAAGTTGGTTTTATTTTTTTTTTTATTTTATTTATTTATTTATTTATTTTATTTTTTTCTTCTTTCAGAACCTTTGTTCATTCACTCATTTTTATGGCCGGCTCAGCCTGTCCCGAGGGCAGGGCTGGCACAGCATGTGGTGCCGGGGATTGAACTGCAGTCCCTACAGCCGCCCAAGCTTTCCCAAGCAGGCGCTTTAGACCACTGAGCCATCCCGCTGGGCCCCAAGTTGGTTTTATTTTTAAGAAACTTCAAGAAAAATAAACCAAACACATAAAATTTTAAATATGAAGCTTCCTTAGTGTATAAGATATCATAGTGAGCCAGGCATGGTAGAGCACGCCTGTAATCCCAGCACTTGGGAGGCTGAGAGAGGAGGATCAGTGTGAGTTCAAGACCAACCTGGGCTACAAAAGTGAGCTCAAGGCCAGGCTGAACTGCACAGTGAGACCCTGTCTCAAAAAGACAAAAAAAAAAAGTATGTCAGAGTGATTTACCTTAAGGGAATATCCATGGGGCACTACTGTCTTTAAATTCTGGAATCTGTTAATCTCTCAACACAATTAAGCATACCCCATGTGGCAGCTGGGGGAGAGGGGTTAATCCATCTGATGAAGGGAATCCCTAGGTATATCCTGCCTGGAAAGCTAATTTGTTTGTTGTTGTTGTTGTTGTTGTTGTTTTGAGACTCCCTGTGTAGTTCAGGCTGGCCCTGAACTTACTATGTAGCCCAGGCTGGCCTGTTCTCATGATGATCCTGCTACCTTAGCCTCCCAAGCTAGGATTACAAGTGTGTGCTACTACTCCCAAAATGCCACCTAAAAATATATATAGTTGCTTTTCTCTCATCGCTGGGACAAATACCCAACACCCAAAATCAAGGAAGGAAAAGTTTATTTAGCTCACAGTTACTAGAGGTTTCAGTCCATATTTGGCCGGCTAAAAGGCTGGGTGGCACATGGCAGAGAGCAGTTCATACTGGTGGAACAGCAACAATGGTAACAGAGGCAATGGAATAACCAAGGGAGCAGAGAGTAACAGCGCAAGTCTATCTCTCTGTCTCTCTTTAAATTGCATCAGGCTCTCTGCCTTAGCCTATCCACCTCAGGTCACACCTATAATTCCCAGCAGTACTCAGACCCATAATCTCATCAGTACTAAAACACATAATCCCAGTGCCTCATGAGTCAAGTCTCAAACTCTAGAAGTCCCCTCCATGATTGCATGAGGCTTCAGCGGGGACAACTAGACACAAACCATAACAATATATAACCACTTATCACCACTTATATGCCTTCAAACAAACAAAACCAATAAAGCTACACTTTACTTTCTAAAGATTCAAGTCTTAAAAAAAAAATTTGTGCCACAGGTTCTCAGCATGAAAATGTGGAAGATTCATTCCATATCTGCCATCAAACAGTGGGGAATCGTGGGCAACGTATCCCTCATCGTCTCAGCATTTCATTACACTCACTTTAAAAGAACCGAGGGATCTTTAAAACTCCAGGTTGCAGACATGTTTAGGAAGCACTAGCTGGTTTCACAAGTGAGGCCTTGAAAGCATGCCCAGCCCTGCGCATTGGTCCTGGTGAGAATGCACCCCTGGGGAAGCAGTAAAGTTCAGGCATGGTGATACTGGGAGTACTCTGCAGCCACGCACTGCACGCACACACCTTTATAGTGGCTGAGCTTTAATCTATGAGAGTTCTCCCATGATCTCTTTCCAGTAAAGGGTGCTTTTAAAACATTTTAGACCTTGGGGCCTGGCGGGATGGCTCAGTGGTCTAAAGCGCCTGCTTGGGGAAGCTTGGGCGGCTTCAGGGACCGCAGTTCGATCCCCGGCACCAAATGCTGAGCCAGCCCTGCCCTCGGGGCGGGCTGAGCCAGCCATAAAAGTGAGTGAATAAACAAACAAAGGTTCTGAAACAAGAATAAAAAAAAAAAAATAAATAAATAAATAAATAAAATAAAATAAAATAAAACATTTTAGACCTTTAAAATCCTCTTCAAGTGACCATGTTAGTGACATAATTTCTCATTCCTACACAAAGCCAAGGCATATGAATGTTACAGACTTCAGAGAGAGAATTGTAGCAATTAACAGTCCGCTTACACTTCAGCTAAGAAGTAGCACTGCAGTCACAGGTACTATGACTCAGGTCCCAGGGCTTTTCACCAAAAACCTCTCACTGGTTTCTTTCATTAAAAGAATAAAAATATTAATAAAGTTAACAATTTTAGAAAGATGCTGAGACTACAGCAAAGACTTAAAAGAGACTGGGCTAACACATGAACCCGTACAGTAGTTAACTGACAAGGGAGCAGCAGGCAGAAGGGAAGAGTTGACGAGTACAGGAAAAAGGAAATCTGTTGCATCAGAACAGCTGGGAGACAAGCCTCCATGACAAAGCCACAAGAGGTAACCACTGTTCTGAATGGTTCTGTTCCAAAGGCCCTGCTCAGCAGCTACTAGGCATGTCCATGCGGTGGGCTCTTCCCTGAATTACTAGCTCCTGGCCTGAGAACCATTTTATTCTCCCTGCTGTTTTTGTGCATGGATCCTGTGCCAGACACACCAAAGGTGTCAGGGACTGAAAAAATGCCCCAAGAACCAGGGGGGACACATTTCCTGTCCTGAAAGCACAAACAGCAACACATTCCAAATAATCCTGGGAGGTAGTTTCTGGTGCTGTTCTCATCCTCCGATGAAGTAGAGGCATTCCAGTGTTTGCCCAGGTCACACAGCATGTGGAGTGTGGAGGGGCAACCTCCCACCAATGATACAAAGTAGAATACAGAGGTGTCAGGAGAAGCAGGGGGCTGAAAACCATCATCCCTGATGGAAGAAATGCTAGGTAAGGGTAGGGTGGGACGCAGAAAATGAAGGCAGGCTGGTGTCAACAAGATGCCTCAGGATGCAGGGGCTCACTGACAAGGCTGGCTGCCCACTGTGAGAAGAGGAGGAATTGATCCGTTTTTACACAATGCTCTCCATGTGACTTCAAATTGATAACTTTCTCATACTTTGTAATCATCCAGCTGCTGACTAGGCTGAGAACTGTTCCACACACTATTACTATTTTGTAAATTATCGAGGCTACTCTAAGATCATTTTACAATTGCTAACAGCTGGAATGTACTTACTCGCATAACACATCTCTTCCAAATGAGCCAAGAAAATTTTACAGAACGCCAAATCATAACAGATGCGGGTGATGTTAATAACATTTCCAAAGCTAAATGAAAGCAAGAACTTATTTCCCCAAGGAATCTCAATGTTAACTAGAAAAGAAAAATCCACCCTTGTTTCCAATTTCTAGCCTCTGACGGGCAACCTTTATAAATGCTCCAATCCCACTTCTTCCCTGCTCCACCCACAGCATCACTGATAGACCGACCTCAGGTCCTCCCTTGGCTGCAGTTCCTGTCATGATCTGGCTACTCCCCTGCCCTGCCCCTCTTCTCTCCAGTCCAGCACACGATGAACTCAGCGCTGCTTCAGAGCTTCCTCAAATGCTTTTCCCAGGCAAAGTCTTCTCCCTTTCACTGTCTGGCTCTGCCTCAGAGAAGCCTCCCTGTCTCCTCTAAGCAAGCTACAGCCCCACACCATGACTCTAGTCTGTTCCTTTCTGCCCTGACCTTCCTTAGGCTTTGCCAGAGCAGCCTGCCTTCCCCTCCAGAAGGGCACTACCTTCCACAGGATCTCAAGCAGTAGGGGGAAAAGCAGCTGGAAAAGATAACATTCGTGATCAAGTAAAATGGCAAAGAAAATAAAGAATTGACTTTATATAAAAAAATCAAGTAAGATCTTTACTGTACTGTCATTACCTAATTCATTCATAAACAGCATATATGGACCTCCTAAGGACTATGCAGAAAAGAAGAAAAAGACTAGTTATTCAGATTATTAACCACAAATGTTTCCTGAGCTAAGAAGAAAAACTTAAAGACCCAATCCTATTGGGGGAGGGAGCCATTTTTACGATGGTCTATTGGTATGGCCACTAAGACTTTTGAGCCTCCAGGCCACATCCACAGCATCCCAGGCCGCATGCTACCAAGAAGCCACATTTACACTGCTTCTGTTCTCCAAAATGGGCCCTCTCTGCATCAGAGCTGGCTGGGTTTAGAGGCAAGTCAATTACTCCACACGTTAAGTGTGTATCGGGAATCACTCTAACATTGAGTTAGCACGTGTATTTACAGTGGAATTTGAAAGTGGCTGGCAAAAACAATTCCTTCTGCTAAGCCTCAAGCACCAACTCAGGACCTAGGCTGATGCTACCTTTAACTATTAGACACAAACATAGTTATTCCTAAAATGTAGAGGAGATCAGAGAGTTTGAGAGAATGGATACTCTATGACTCCATATACTTCTGGAACTTTCTTAAAATTCTGAAAAACCTTTTAGGAAGTATATGTTTTTCAAAGCATTAAATGCAAAATAATCTCCCTAAATAATCTTGAAGGCCTGCCAAAGAGGGCCAGGCAAATGTGGCAGATTACCAGGACCAGCCTAAGGGCCGGAGAGATAGCTCAGAGGTATAAGCACCTGCCTGGGAAGTACAAGGTCTTGAGTTCAATCCCTGGTACCACATTAAATAAATAAAAATTATTTAGGGGGCCTTCAGGTTGTTTGCGCAGTTGTTTATGTGCCTACTTGGGCAAACCCAGTCAGGTGCAAGGAACCATGGTTCGATCTCCAGCTCCACATGTCTTATCAGACCCATTCTTAGGGCAGCCTAAGCTCCCCACAAAAAAAAAAAAAAAAAAAAAAAAAAAAAAAAAAAAAATCCTTCCCAAGAGGCAGCCTCTAATCCAATAGTTAAGAGTATGAAAAAAACCAAAATACGCTTGTGTTTGAGGAGTCCCAAGAATCTTTGGGCCAAACTGCAAAGGCAACACTTCTCAAACCAGAGAAGCAGTGGTCTCACCCTATACGCTGAACTCTCAGAGCTGGTGGGGAAGAGGCTCCACAGAGGATATGGACCTGCCTGCTGGAACCCCAACAGCCCCCTAACCTATTGCACTATCTTTCACAAAACCAAGCTCTCTCTCACCAATGTTTGTAGGCAGTAGAAACAATGAACTCCTCCCATTTGGAGAAAACTGCTATTGCAGCTGGAGAAACATTCCTGGACATCATGAACAAGGGAGTCTGAGCCTAAGGAACTATAAAGTTGGTGCTGAAGTATGTGAAAGTATGAATAAGCAGATTGAAGAAATATTGTGTAGCCATGGTAACAGAAACTATGGAAGAAACTCTAATTGCACAGAACTGTTTAAAAATAAACCGGATACTAAAATATCAGTGAAAAGCTACAATGGCTCACACTGTTCTCTTCAATACTTAAAGGACAGCCAGTTCTTTAACATACTTGTCTTCCAGGTTTTTTCCCCAATGGAGAGATGCAAGATAAAGAGTAAAAACGCAGCTTTGAAATTTTCTCTAATTTTATCATATGAATAAGATCTTACATGTGTTAAGAGTTTGGAGTACAGAAATGTACATTTATACAGAGATCATGGAGGCTTCTAATAAAACCAAAGTAAATACAAAAGAACAGAATTAAGATCCAGAGTGTACCAAATCTGGTGCTCAGATACCAGTAACCTGATGAAGAACAACAGCACAGTTTCTGTCCAGAACTGAGACCTTCAGGGCAGCAAGGGAAAGCTGACTGATACTGATACAGTAGCGTCATTCAACTGCCAGCCTTCAGACAGCAGGAGGCTTGAAATAAGTTGTACTATGCAAGAAGAAAACAGCAGTTTCACACAATGATGGCTTGAGCATGGTCACTTAGAAATAGTCTCTCTCTCTCTCTTTTTTTTTTTTTTTATTCTTGTTTCAGAACCTTTGTTTTTTTTTTCACTCTTTTTTTTATGGCCGGCTCAGCCCGCCCCAAGGGCAGGGCTGGCGCAGCATGTGGTGCAGGGGATCAAACCGCGGTCCCCGAAGCCACCCAAGCTTCCCCAAGCAGGCGCTTTAGACCACTGAGCCATCCCGCCGGGCCTAGAAATAGTCTCTTAATCTGAGGTAGCTGTGACTCACACAGTTGTGATGAACACTGAATTAGCAAACACTAAGCTACTATTTCTAGTGAAAATTGTCTTAAGATCACTGAGGCCCTCCATTGACAATATTTACAGTAGCTTATTAACAAATGATCTAATTTTACATGTTTCTGTTCACAAAACTTTAATATATATTCCTTATAAACAATTAATACAGTATCTCTTTATAATAATAAAAGGTTAAGCAGAACTTAAAGAAAACTAGTCAGCAAGACAGCACAAGCCTGTAATATCAGCACTGGGGCAGAAGGATCACTGCAAGTTTGAGACCAGTCTGGGCTACAAAGTGGACTGAAAGCCAGCTTGAACTACATAGTGAGACCCTGTCTCAAAAAGACAAAGAAAAAAAAAACTCCTTCAGGGCATTCCTGTGTGTACTGCCATACCTCGTGTGTGTGTGTGTGTGTGTGTGTGTGTGTGTAATGGGACTGAACCCAAGGCCTTCATACTGAACTACATACATTACATACATCCCCAGCCCCTCCTCTTTATTTTTGAGACAATGTCACCAAGCCACTAGCTTGCCCAGGCAGCGCTCCAACTTGCCTTTCTTCCAGTGCTGGCCTCGCACAATAGTAGGACCCAATGTGTGCCCCTGTGCCCTTGCCACACTTGCTCTTTCTTGGCTGTGCGTATCCTTCCCTGTCCCTTAATTACACATGGACCTCTTACTGCGGCAGGGCACACAGAAGAGCCTTGGGGGCCTCCTATTCAGCAACTTTAAGTGAGGCACAGTGCTGTCTGAGACTGCTCTGCCTAGTCCACTCTACCTGCACGGAAGGCTGGGTCCTGAGTGTCCCCACCACCTCTTCCACCATCCTGGTGACCCTCTGTACTCCCAATGGCCCATTAATTTCTTTACGACACCAATATTTAGCCTTAGTCCTATCTCCCCAACCACGTGATCAGCTCCTATCCCTGCACATCCAAGTCACCTGGCTATGCAGCGGTCATCATGGTACCTGCACTGCTCAGTCAAGGTTGCCTGCAGTGATTCCTGAGGAAACCTCAGGGGCCCATAGCTTCTAGGCCATTCTTTTCCTACGTCCAGGACCTGCTCTTGCACTCTCCCTTTCCCTGCCCCGACTCAGCACTTCTCCACACTCCCCACATTCCCACGCCTGGGATTTAGCTTGCCTAGCGAGCTGGAAGCCCTGGGTTCATGAAGTCTTTGGCACAAAAACCAAATGTGTGTGTGTGTGTGTGTGTGTATTAGCTATGTAGCTGTCAGTGTTCCCCAGCACAGAAGCTCCAAGGAGGGGAAAAGGGTTTCTATGGCAACAACATGCCACCCTGAGCATTGGGCCCTGGCCCACAGAAGCCACGAGCTTAGCAAGCAGCAGAGAACACCAGCCCTGAGGAGCACAGCCCGGACCCTGCTGCATTTGGGAGGGATCCATGCCTCCCTCCCCCAGCATGGTATGGTATGGCTGGCAGCCACAGAGTCTCACTAGCCCATGAGCAAGGAAGCTCCACTTCTATCTTCTTGCCAAGAAGCCAGAATCTACCCTGAAAATGAGGGTGCCAGCATGGGACTGAACTTCCCACTAAGAACAGCTCCAGTAATGGTAACACTGGTTCACTGGCCAGGCTCTGGCATAGTTCTGGCATGAACCTGATGAGAGGAGAATTAAGGACCTTGGCCTTAGCACAAGCTTTCTGGGCCCTTGGTTTCCTTGTTGTGGTTTCCACCACAAAATAGGTGCGTGGCCTTTTAGTTCTACTCAGGTACTAATAATTTAAAGTGAGACTGGCAGCACAAAGGATGGACTGGTTTAAAGTTTTAAGTACAAAATATGTATTTCAAATCTGTGTCAACACACAAAAGGTGATTTTTAAATAAATCAAAGCAGAAAAGAAAGGGAGGTTTTTACTTTAAGTCAGCATATACCGCTGGGGGTGTGCTAGTTATCTACACAGCCTACTGCCTACTTTCCTTTTTTTCTGCTCTTGAGCCCCAGGGGCTCCTGTAGATACAGAATGTCCTAGGGGCTGGAAAAATCCCACTAGGGACAGCATAGACACAAACCTCTGTGTGCAGGGAGTATGTTCTTGTGCAGATGACTGTCAGAAAATATATCTTCATTAATTGTCCAGTAGAGAAATAAAGCAAGGAAGGGGTAGAGGAGGTGGGAGGAAGGAAAGGCTGAAGAAAATCTTGTTGAAAAGGTGCTACCCAAGCCAGCTTAGGAAGGAGAGAACCTGGGTCCTTTAGCGCAAAGGCAGCACTGGGAGGAGGAGATCTGTACCGAATGGAGGGGAGCAGGGCGCATCTGCAGAAGGGCCAGACAGTGGTGCTGAGACTGAGGGAAGCCGTGGTAGAGACGCTGGCCTCGCCTTGTGCTGCATCTCACCACCACTATCCACCTGACCCTGTGACCGGGCTTCCTGGCCAGTGGCTGCCCTGTGCCTCCGAATGAGTGCACGGCCCCTTCCTCACACGAGGAGCCAACATGCACTCCCGCATGCCCACTGTGTTTCATTTTGACTTTAGTGCATGGTGATAGACCTGGATCAAGTTTTAAGTTTTCAGCATGTGGAGGGCCAGTTTTTCCAGCACCATTTGTTAAAGAGACTGTCTTTCTTCCAGTAAACATGTTTGGCCACTTTGTCGAAGATAAGGTGGCTGAGTGTGTTTGTATTTGCTTCTGCATCTTTTATTCTATTTCTATTCCATTAATTCTTGGGTCAATTTTTTTGCCAATATCATGCTGATTTTATGCCTGTGTTTGAATGACCACATCTTCCTCACTAGTTCTGTCTCCTGCACTCAGCTCTTCCCAATGCAGACTCTGCCAAGGCCCCACTGTGTGTGAAAAACAGTAAGGTAGTCCTAGCTCTTCACACTCATCCTATGTGCTTTAAACAGCAGCAAAGTGCAGTGCCACAGGCAGGACCCCTTGGCCACGGAACCCTAAGGAGTTGTCATCCTGCCTAGACTCAGGGAGCTCAGACCCTAGTCCCCAGTTGTCTTTAGTCTTCCCCCCTTGCTCCAGGCCTGCACACTTCCCAGCTCACCTGTTCCACCCACTTGGGCATGCAGAGCATATACAAGCCCAGTTAGCATATAAAAGCCCAAATGCTAGCTTTGAACAGAACTGAAACCGTTTTTGAAATAAACCAAGCAGTCACTTCAGGTGACTCTGAGAAAGATGTTTCCAAATTGGTCACTCCAATTGCATTAGCAGTCTAGGTTCTAAATTGTTTGCTAGGCTCACAGAGAAACAGAAGGTAGAACCAAGAAGCTGGATCTAAGGATAAAAACGAAGATATTTTTCTGAAGCCCCAGAAAACGTATGTCTATTTTTAACAGTGACTTGAAGAAGGAAAAGCTCCCAAGCAGAAAATGCTTGGCAAAGCCTGTTCTTTGGGCCAGGTAGAGCTGGGGAAAGGCCTACCCACCCTTCTCCTTTCTGCTCATCTGACGGGAAAGGAAGCCAGGTCACAGGATGCACTGCTTCAGCCAAGCAGGCTCCAGCAGCTTTTTCAAGTCAGGGAGGCACTTTCAGTTGGGCTGCATGTGCAGTATGCCAAGGCTCACACTGAGCAGAAAAGGCGCATAAACACGAGCAGCACTGGGCGGACCACCTGCTCTGTGGGGGCCCTCATGGTTCCACCATCCCCACCTTGAGACCAATCTCGCCCAGCCTCCTGCCAGATGTCTTCCCACTGTTCCTTCTACCTGCAGCTCCAGAGGGATCCAGACTAGTGCTCAAGAAAAGGCAGTCTGCCCTAGATCCTGAAGGTGGAAAGAAACACCTATTGCTTGGAAGAAATAAGTATTAAGAAAAAAAAACAGGACTAGGGAAGAAGCACTTGGCTCACATGTGAGAGGCCCTGGATTCATTCTCCACAACTGAAAAAAAGGAGGGGAGAAAGGGAGGGAGGGAGGGAGGGAGGGAGGGAAGGAGGGAAGGAGGGAGGGAGGGAAGGAGGGAAGGAGGGAAGGAGGGAAGGAGGGAAGGAGGGAAGGAGGGAAGGAAAGAAGAGAGGAGAAGGGAGAAGGGAGAGGGAAGAGGGAAGAGAGGACAGGAAAGAAGAAAGGGTAAGTTCATGGTATGGATTCATGGAGTAACCCTTACAGTAACTGCTTTGCCTTGGTGTCTTCTACATCCCATAGTGCCAAGCAAACAAGCTCATGGCCCCCCAGAGGAGTGACTGTCCTCAGGTCTCAGAAAACCGGTGCCAAAGGAGGAGGCCAGAGTCACAGGGTCTCAGTGTCTCCTGAAGCTATCAGTTTACCTGTAGGATGCAGTTAGACATGTCTCCAAAGTGCATTTTTCTTAGGTCATGGAAACTATGAGCTGACAGATTCATGTCTTAAACTGATTTTGCAGCAATATTTTTTTAGACTTTATTGGCAAGCACCCTGGGAACATGGGGACTCAGACTGAAGATTTCTACAACCTAAAACTGATTTAGTGTTCCATAGGTTTAAAATAGAAAGTTCCTTTTTTCTTTTTCTTTTTTTGTGGTACCAGGAATTGAACTCAGGACTTGCACTTGCCAGGCAGGTACTTATGCCACTGAGTTATGTCCTAGAAAGTTACTTTAAAAAGGACAAAAATCACACATTGTCAAATCCAATAGTGACGTGAGAATGTCAACAGGACAAGGAAACACACAAGGATCTGAAGCTCTGAAAGAGATACATATTCTGGTCCCAAGCATTTCTGAGTATTACTCAACCTGCAGTTCTTGGTAGATTCCCTATGCCTTCCTTTACTGCATTTAAGATCATGTCACCTCTGAACAGAGGTTCATAGGCCAAATAGCTCAGCGCTTTTTCCTTTCTGACCTGTACATCTTCTTCTTTATCTTGCCTAACTTCCTTAGCTAGAGCCTCCAATACAATGCTAAGCAGAGAGAACAGGAACAGATAGGTTGCCCTAATTTGGGCCTCTGGGGGGGGGGGGCTTCATCTTTTACCAGCCCTGGAGATTTTCATTAGTACCCTTATGTAGTCAAGGAAGTACCATCCTAGGCCCTGTATGTTGGTCTCTTTGCCAGTGACCAAAGTCAACCTAGACTAAAATGACTGAATGATACACACTTCAGAAAATTTGTTATGTCACAGAAGCCAAATAAAATCCATTTTAAGAAACCTTAAAAAAAAAAAAAAAAAAAAGTGAGCCAGATTAAAGCGCCTGCTCAGGTGATGCAGGGACCAGGTTTCAGTCCCTGGTGTGCTGTGTGGGCCCCGCCCCCGCCCCTGCCCCCACCCCCGCTCCGGGGCACACTGAGGCCTGGAGTGGTGGAGAACACTTGTAATCCCAGCACTTGGGAAGCTGCAAACAGGAGGATCGCTGAGTCTCATCTGTATAATGAGACCCTGTAGACCCTGTGCTAAATACATTTTTAAAAATCTCATCTCTGACTTTGAGAAAAGCATAAATTTGTAATATTAAAGAAATAAAAGGCTACCAGAGGGCCAGGGACCTAGCTCAGTGGCAGTCATGAGTTTGATTCCTGGTACCAAAAATAAAAGAAACCAGAAATAGACGCAGATGTGCCTCAAACATTACTAAACTTTTGTGCAATACAAAAAAGGCTCAACTGGTGGAAACTCTACTACCTGAGCTACTATGGTATCTCAAGGGCTGCTAAGGAGTGCAGTGGGGCAGGGACAAGAATGTGCAGACAATATCCAGCTGCTCAACAGGCTGGGTGAGCTGCCCTGGCCACAGACACAGTAGGAATCCGCTCAACACTCGGGCCTCTCTTTCATCTGAGTAGCAAGTGGAACAGAAAGACTGCTGGGTCAGCCTGGTCCCTGAGTAACTGTGGGGCCATACCCCCAGCAACCACACAAGAGACACAGAGAGCGAGTGGGAGAGACAGCATTTTTGTTATGTTTAATCTTTGAAATTTGGGGTTCGCTTGTTACTGAAGTATATCCTAGCCAAATATGACATAATGAGTTGGGGACAGGGCAATGGCTTCTTAAAAATGAAAATAACTCATAAAAATAGGGTCAGATGACAATGCCATTTAGGTTGGGGGTTACAGGAAATTAGGAGGGCTGGCCAAATAGCTCAGTGGATTAAAGCACCTACAAGCAGGCACAGGGGTCTAGGGTTCAATCCCTAGGCCTGCAGTGCCAGCCCCGCCCCCCAGGGCACACTGAGATGGCAACTGAGACTGAGCATGGTGGCACAAGCCCATAATCCCAGCTCTTGGGAGGCTGTAAAGAGGCAGACTGCTACGAGTCTGATCTAGTAGTGAGATCCTAAACATCACAAAACAGAAAAAGAAAAAGAAAATAGGAATATAGTCTAACATTGTTGATTGACTTCATGGAAAAATCTGGAAATACAGAACAAGGCAGATAATAGTTCTCAACCTCTGATCTAAAAGGCCTACCCTAGGGAAAATGCTCCAGGCAAATAAACTAAAAGGTAAAAATAGCTTGAACAAAATATTCATCACAGCAATATTTAGAACAGCAAAAACTGGAGACAAGTCAAGTGCTCAAAAGCTAAAAAAACAACAGTGAAATGACATAGTAGACAACACAGGACCATCATGGAGGACAAGCAGGAGAGTATTTTTGAAATTTGGTCTAAGCAACACAGCACATAAACATTCATCAGCTATAGATCTTAGAGGCAAGAATTGGATACTTTCATCTTCCTATGTCCTCCTTAGCATAAGGCAGACACTGGTGACTAAATGAACCAATGTAACCACGGTAGTACGCACATCAGTGTGTGACCAGGGACGAGGAGACTCCAGGGAGGAAGTGACAGCTCCTCAGGCCCTTCAGTGTGTGAATTTTAGGATGTATGTATTTGAACTGCAGGAAGGGAAGTACTAGAGCAAAGCTGGGTTGATGCTTCCACAAAACGATGACTTTACATGAAGAAAAACTCTCCTCCTGTTTGCTTCCCAACCCCAGGAAAAAATTCTTCAGTAGGTGGGGTTCATGAAGTGCCTAGGAGTCTGGCAGGCTGCCTGGCAGGGGAGAGGGAGAAGTAGGGCAGGGAGGCGGCAAGGTCCTCTAATGGTTCCCTTGTTTTGTGGGTCCTTAGGCACCTCAGGGCATGGCAGACACATACAATAAGTGTTTCATCACTCAGAATTTGTGGACACTTTCAGAAAGCCTCAGTATTTACTTTAGTGGACTCATGCTGCTAGTCACAGAGCTGCCTAGGGTAACTACAGAAATGAGATTTCCTTTTTCAGAACCACATTTTGGGGAAATGCACCAGAATTCCAAGAGCAGTAAGGTTGAGTGGTCTCTCACCAGACAGACCCTTCTCATTTCACACTGTAACACTGAGCCCCACCATGCTTCCTCTCTGATCTCCTGAGCTAGCTGCTGTTTTAACCCACTGTCTCTGAGGCCCACAAAACAAGCAGCTTTTTCTTCTCTACCTGTTTTAAACCAGCCTCCACCCCTTGCCCAGTCCCCATCTCCTGCTTTCCCCTCCAGGCTCCCTGCCCTGCCAGCCATCTCCCCTTGCAGTACTACCCTCCTACACCCAAGACTCTCCCTCATTGGTGGCAGTCAGGAGCCCCTTGGGCCTCCCCTCCCCTTGGCCTGCCCATGACCTATTTCTCTGGCCATGCCCAGGATGCTGGAACCCCCCATTCTGTCCCAGGCCCTGGCACTGCACACACAAGCTCCTCTATTCCTACACAAGCCGCTTTTAACTCAGTGTTGCAATCTACTTTGGGGTCTGAAGCCCCACACATCGAGCTGCCTTCTAGACACTGCCACACAGGCTCCCGAGTTCCTGCAAACCATCTCCTATCCTCCTCCAGCTCGCTGCCTACCTCAGGTATTCTACATCAGCAAACTTACCAGCTGTTCAAGCCCAAAACCACTGCCCCCCAAAACAATCTGCATTTAGCCTGTTCCCAAGACCTGATGCCACCAGCTCCTCCTATATCCCAACTTCTTGGCGATGGCAACCGTGTCACTGTAGCTTTGTTCTTGCTGGCCACCTGTATGAGCCCCTGCTTCCTTCCACTCTCCACAGTGCTATCACAGTGGTTGGTGTCTCTTTAAGAAAGACCATATGGGAGTTGGGGAAATAGCTTGGCAGTCTAAGCACCTGTCTGGCAAGCACAAGGACCTGGGTTTGATCACTGGATCCACGCTGGCCCTGGAACCCCAGGGCACACTGCACTGGCTAATGACACCAGGCAAGGTGGTGCATGCCTGTAATTCTAGTGCTGGGGATGCTGATATAGGAGGATCACTATTAGTCTGAGCTGTGTAGTGAGATCCTGTACCAGATGAATGAATGAACAAATGAATGAATGAGAACAGGAATTTCTTTAAACAGACTATATGCGCTGGGGAATGTAACTCAGCAGTAGAGTGCCTGCCCAGCACAGAAGGCCTTCGGTTCAATCTCTAGCACCAGAGAGAGAGAGAGAGTGAGAGTGAGAGAGAGTGAGAGAGAGAGAGAGAGAGAGAGAGAGAGAGAGAGAGAGAGAGACAGAGAGAGACAGAGACAGAGACAGAGACAGAGACAGAGAACGTGACACTTCTATTCCAAACCCTATAACACAGCGAGAAGGCTGCCTTCAGCATCCCACTTGCACCCCACCAGCCTTCTCCACAATGGGGGGTTGGACACGATGGCAAAGGTTCTGTGGTTTTTATTTTATACTGTTGTAAATATTAAAAAGCATTATGATGTGGTCACCAAAATTTCAATGAAGTATATCTACTTGCAATTAAGTTCATCTGACAGCCACGGTGTCTGCCTACAAACATAAGATTTGACCCTGACTGCCCAGTCTCATTCAACGAATGCCCACATTGGGCTCTGAAGACCCACTGCTCACCATTTACCAACACCTAAACATACCCAGGAGTCCCAGCTATGTCCTAACCTTCAGAGCTGCCCCACCACAGGACTGCAGCAGTAGTGTCAACGGTCTGCATATGCTGGGCACACACCAGGTCTGCCCCAGTTATGGGGCCAGGACACTCGGCTCTCATCTGCTGTGTCTGCCCCTACTTAAGGGCATCTCACATTCCAAACAGTGTAGAACAGGCAGCGGACAGCCACACACCAAAAGGTTTGTGACAAGTCTGTCAATCTAGGCGTCTGTGCTGCATCTTCAGTTCTTCATCCTCAGGTTGCCCTGCTCCCCACTGTGCCAGTCTTTGAGGGACACTGCCAGAGAGAGCTTCAAGAAATCAATTACTACTAGAAGATTTCTTCTCTGTCAAAAGCACCTGCTCAGTGGGGTATCTCTTCCTTAAACTTAAACAAGTTTTCCCATTCAAGAGATGCACTTAACCCACGGCCCCCCCAAAAAAAGTCACATAGGCCTGGATGAGTTAGAAAGGTTTTTCTGGCAAAGTAGAAGGAAAAACATATAGAATGGTTCAGAAGGTTGTCCTTTGTCCCAGCTAGAAAATAGGGGCATTCACTAAGGGCAGGCATGAAGCAGAAAGGGAGGAGAAAAGTGCTTGACCGCAGGGAGCGCAGTGCGCAGCTAGATAGCCAGCCTTCAAGATCTGAGCAGCAGGTTCCCGAGGCTGGACAAAGGGCATTATTAACAAGGCCTGAGTCACACTGGCCCCAGGTCAACCCCTTCAGTGTCTTTCAACCCTTCCACTTTGAGACAGTTCCTTCTAGAAGCAGGACTTCCCAGCACACAAAAAGGCCTCTGTGGTTCTTTGTACACAAAGGAGAAGCAAATGCTTTTCCTGTGCAGACAGGCGGCAGCTTCAAGACTCTTCTCTACTCCACTATCTGAAAGAGCAGAATCCTCTAGGCAGCTGCAGCCCTAGCTGAGGGGTGAAAGCTGCTGACTGAAAATAGAGACAGCAGCGAGAACCCTGTGAAACATGACCAGGGGGACATAACTCTACTAGGTCTCTAAAATCCACACTCTAGGGGCTGGGGAGATAGCTCCGAGGCACAAGTGCCTGCTGGGCAAGTGCAAGGTCGTGAGTTCGAACCCTGGTCCCACAAAAATAAAATAAAATAAAATCCACACTCTACTTCTTTAGGAGACAAGACCTTTCAAGGTCCAGTTGCCTCTGGCAAAATTCTTAAAAGAGTGATAGATAGTTACCAGAATCCAATCTCTTTAGAGGCTGTGTATATCAAAAGGCAACCATCTGGGACCTGGCATGGCACCTGAACCAAGGGTATTCCCTAAGCAGCTGGGGATAGTAAGGATGCCTGCGCTGTGGCCAGCTCCCAAGCCAAAGCAGTCCAGTTTCTTGTCTGAAGCAGTCCCTTTGGCACAGGGTTAACAGAGCCTTGAACAATCCCCTCCAGCACAGCACTATAGGGACAGAGTATGTACTCTGACGTTAAAAAAAATCATGCAGACCACAAGATTTGGCTTGTAGGGCCAGGAAGATAGCTCAGTGGCACAAGCTGTTGCCTGGTAAGCACAAGGTCCCAAGTTCGATCTGTGGTACTGTAAAATAAAGAGGCTTTGGCTTGTAATACTTTGTAGACATCTCTGCGTTTGAGAGATACCAGGCCTTCATTCTGACACAAATGAACTAAAAAGCAGCATAGAGGCCTGTGAGATAGCTGAGTGAACTAAGTGCCTGCTGAGGCAAGCACTGGGACCAGGGTTGGATCCCAGGCATCATATGCCATGCTCACCCAAGCCCCAGTGCACTGAGCAGGGCCTGTAATCCCAGTTCTGGAGAAGCTGAAAACAGGAAAACCACTACCACTCCAAATGCACAGTGAGAACCTGTACCAAATACATTTTTTAAAAAAGCATAAAATAGCAAAATTTCTCTCAAATAAGCAAAATAGAAAGTACAAAGTAAGCAGTGATGGGTCCATGTTTATTTCTAAGCCTTACACTTTTTGTAATTTTTCGCCTGAAATTTTTCTTAGTGTGATTTTTCAGTATACAATGATTTCATTCATTATGGAGAACAAGTTCCTACTACATATTGACTTTTTTTTCTCCTTTCTCTCCACCACCTTATTATTTTTTTGCCAGCATCAAATTGGTTTGTTTATAGGTCCATATCATTGTCATAGATGTAGATTAGTAGCCAAACTAACAGGCCCCAAACCAAAAAATACGTAAGACAATTATATTAAACCAAGACACACTTTTAGATGTACCCTTGTTATCTGTAAGTAGGGTAAGTACAGCTGATCGACATCAGGAAGAGGTGAGGGCTGCAAATGACACATGAAGTGTCTCTCTCTGCTTCCAACCCCTTAGTCCTCAGGGTAACTCCAGTGAGCAGTACTGTCACACCCCGGAAATTTCAGGAGCACAGAACAAACTCTTACCAGGAGGTTTTATTTTTTTTTCCTGTGTCCCCGGCCTAATACACATTTCCAACAGCCTTTTCTTTTTCAATAAAAGAGAAAAAGTGACAATTCTTCTGTTTATGATAAAATACCGAATTTTAATACCACACTCACCTAACCAAATGTTATCTAAGGCTCCAAAATAGATACCCTGGTTACTGTCTTAATTTCATTTATAACCTCTCTCCCTTTCTCCCTTCTCCCACTCTTAATAAGGTACTTGTTAATTTGGTTCAAGAACAGCCTGTGTTGCCGGATGTGGTGGTGCACGCCTGTAATCCCAGAACTTGGGAGGCTGAGGCAGGAGGATCAGTGTGAGTTCAAGACCAGCCTGGGCTACAAAAAGTGAGCTCATAGCCAGCCTGAATTGCATATCAAGACCCTGTCTCAAAAAGACTAAAAAAAAAAAAAAAAAAAAGCCTGTGTGTCCCAAATGTTTGAGTATTTTCAGTAAAATTCTATTCTGAAAAGTTGAGTAAAATAATAAGCAGAAAGTAGTTCCACCATTATATATACTGTACACACACACACACACACACACACACACACACACACACAAACATTCCTAATGCTCTAAAATACACATATGCTAGAAACATACTTTCCAAATGCCAGACACCTTGCCAAGAACTGGGGTGGGAGTGAAACAAGTCCTGCACAGAACAGCTCGGAGAGTGCTAGGATAGCTAAGACCAGGTCTGGCAGGCAGGGAGCCAACACAAGAGGAGTCTGGAAGAGGAAACAGCGGGCAGTGGGCCTGGACGGAGGCAGCTGAGAAACTGCTCTGAAAGGCTGGACCACCACAGCTCGGAACAAAACAGCAGCCCATTGGCCACTAGTACAAGGCTGGTTTGGGGGACAGCTCAAACTAGCATTCTTACATCTAAAAAGCCCAGCAGGAGCTTATTTAATAGTAAGTGGTTACCCAACTTCTAGAAGGCTCCATACCAAATGTTTCGTTCATTCACACAGGCTTTTGGTGTGCCTAGGTGCTGTGCTAGCCCCATGGGTGATCAGGAATGACCACAGCCCTGCTGACACCAGTAAGCAAGGCAGTGTTAAGGGCCAATGAGAAGCATGGTGCCTGGAGGCAGGGGCAGAGAATGACTGGGTCTACCTGGATGGGAGGAAGGCCAGGCAAGCCTGAGCCTGGAAATGACACTTGCACAGGCCTTGAATGGTAATGGTAATGTCACTGGCAATCATCCATAGGTAGTAGAATGCCAACTTTGGGTTTTGCTGTTTGCACACCTGTGCTTCATTTTTCTGGCATTAAAAAAAAAAATGTATTTGTTGGTTACCAGAGATATAGCTCAGCAGCACAGAGCTGAGCAAGTGTGAGGTTCTGAATTCAATTTCCAACACATACACACATGTGTGCACAAAATGTACTGGTTGGCTTACTCTGAAAACTGAAATGGAAAATGAGGCAGCATCCAGAAGCTTTCTTTCCACTTTACTGCGAGGGAAACCACGTGCCTTCTTTCCAGGTGCTCACAAGCAGCCTGTGGCCTCACTGGCTGCCACACAGCAACAGGCACCTGCTCAGGCCGCCCCGCCCCGCCCTGCCCACCCTACCCTGCCCTATTTCGACAACACTCAGCCCTACCTGTCCAACTGCACACCCCTCTTTGCCCACTAAGCCAACTTCTAAAGAGCCAGGGTTTTGTCTCTTTCACTGCTGAGTCCCTGAGGCATCCTCAGGGCACCGAGCACACAGCCACATCCAGGAGGGGAGCCCAGGAACCTGTGAAGATGTGGTCGGGCAATGAGAACTCTCTTTTTAAGGTAGGTGTGTGTGTAGCCGGGCGTGGTGGCGCACGCCTGTAATCCCAGCACTTGGGAGGCGGAGGCAGGAGGATCGGTGCGAGTTCGAGACCAGCCTGGGCTACAAAAGTGAGCTCAAGGCCAGCCTCAACTGCATAGTGAGACCCTGTCTCAAAAAGACAAAAAAAAAAAAAAAAAAAAAAGGTAGGTGTGTGTGTGTGTGTGTGTGTGCGCACGCACGCACACGCGCATAGTGCCTCCTATGCAGCTCAGACTCCTAGTGATCCTCTCCTGATTTCTGCCTCCCTAGTGCTGGTACGATAGGCATATGCCACCATGCCTGGACTCCACTGCTGGTTCAGTTTGCCCCAGGGCAGGGCCAATGCAGCACATGGTGCCGGGGATTGAATCCTGGCCCCTGCACTTACCTAAGCAAGCGCTTGGTCCACTGAGCTATACCACTGGCCTTAAAAACTTAAAAAAAAAAAAAAAAAAATACACATATCCCTGAGTTGGTAAGAAAGAAGGGAATCTGAAAACACCCAAGGAGTAAATTTAAAAGATGACATGTGGGGTATAAGGAAGTAAAATAAGAAAGGTTAACATGAACAGAAATGAAAGACTAAAGTCCTTGGAATCTGGCTTAAAACTAGTCAGGTTCCAGAAAGAAATGACACTAAGAGCAAGGAAGGGTATTATTTTAGGATAATTTTTCAGAATGTTTCAAGTCACTAAATTGCAAATCAGGGATGCTCAATGAGCCTATACAATATAAAAACTGTACCAAGAAAAGTACAGAACATCAAAGATAAAAAGATCATGAAAGCAACCAGGCAGGGAAAGGCAAAGTGCCTCCAAACATCATCGTAACTGAACACATAGCAACAGTGAAAGCCAGAACAGACCAGAGCAATACATTCCAACTCTGAACAGTACCTGTCCACTAACGATGTGATACCCAGCAAGATCAGCCTCCAAGAACCAAGGACTGGGCCACTGAGACACATAAACAACCCATCAGTCAAAGAACTTCTACGAAAAAGAGCATTCTAAGGGAGGTGCTTCAGGAGAAGGAAACTATAGGTGACAGAAAGCTGAGAGAGAATGAACAGCATACACTTGGGGATAGGAATGTCAGGACCAAACTACGAGTGCAGGGGAGTGAGGACGGGACCTGTTGCAGTGCAAGAGAGGTGCAGGAGGAGTCACTGGGTCAGAGGGCCTTGATTTCCACACTGAACAAGGAGTGGGGGTCTTACCCAGAGCCTAGGGGAAGGGCTAGATCCAAAGCCCAGGGTTAGAGTTCCCCTGAATGGAGTACAGGGAGCACAGCCTTGAGTCCCAGAACATCAAGTTCCCACATATGCACACTCTTTTAAGCCTTGATGTAGTTCTGCATCATACCATGACATCTTCCCTGATCCCTGCACTCCCCTACTCTTCCCAACAGAATAGGGCCCTGCTGTTTAGAAGTCTCTGTCCCATTGATTTGTGATGTATCAGAAAGAAGCAAGAACTCAAATGCCAATATCTATAGGTCCCAGGGCCTAGCACAGTGCCTGATGTGAATAATGAGAGCACACGTGCATACAAGCAGATCAAACTGCCAACCAGCGGCAAGGGAGTCCACCCTCCACACCCGACCTAACAGCGGGCTGGAAAGAAACAGAGCTCACTCCACACAGCCATCAGTGAAGGCAGTGAGGTGCTTGGACAATAACAGTTCATGAAAGGGTCACGTCACGATCTTTCATCATAATAGCATCTGCCATCCATATTCAAACTGTCAACCTCAGCAGTTCACTAGAGGCATCCAAGGATACGTTGTAAGAGCTCAACATTTAAAAACACAAACATTTCTCCTCTAAAGGTGGTCCTGCTGGTTTCTTGCAACATCCTCCCTGCAAAGGAAGGTTTGAATCTAAGTGATCCTGACCCTACCATTCCCACAGGTAGGAAAGTACCAGCTGTTTCTGCCGGCCAAATGAACAGATTCTTTTAATCATGCAAACTAGAAAATAACGGTAAAAGAAATTGCTATTATCCAAATTGCCTTGTGCTTCCTTTATTTTCTTAAACTAGCATACCAACATATTAGGAGCTTGAGAATCAAAGAGATTTCCAAGTTGAAAAGATCAACATTACAGCCTATTAATTACATTAACAATAGCTTGCGTGTCGGGTATTTGTCCCAGCAACGAGAGAAAAGTGACTAAGACTCTTGTCAAGTAAACATTTTTCAGAAAATCATTCTCTCTGATCTCCCTGAAGGACTCTACTATAGAACAAATCATGGTAAGGAACAAATCTGAGTATGAAATTCACACTCCAAACTTCAGATCAATATGTAATATAACCATTGTTAAATTTAAACAATAAAAAATTGAAACTTGAAAAAAAAAAGAAAAGTAAATATAAAGAAAAAAAAAAAAACTTCAGATCAACAACAACCCACTTAAATTCTGCACTACTATGATGACCACTGGCATATAGTTCCAATTCAGAACATACATTATTACATTCTTTAAGTTTTCCCAAGCAGAAAAATACGTTTCATGATATATGAAGAATCCATATAAAGATTCTTACCAAGGGCTGGCGAAATAGCTCAGTAGATTAAAGTACCTACAAGCAGGCATAGTCCCCAGGGTGTGCTCAGATAGCAATTGGGACTGGGTGTGGTAACATACTTGTAATCCCAGCTTTTGGGAGGCTGTAAACAGGTGGATCACTATGAGTCCGATCTAGCAGTGAGACCCTGAATACGCTGTAGGCCCTTTCCTTAAAAAAAAAAAAAAAAAAGATTCTTACTTGCCAGGGATATAGCTCAGCAGCTAAGTACCTGCATGGCAAGTACATGGTCCCAAGTTCAATCCCTGGTACCACAAAACAATAAATAAATTAATTCTTACAGGACACGGTCTAACCCTAAAAATGCACCAGGTTCCCAGGACTGGGTGAGACATCAAACAGACACCTACCTGATTACATGGCATGAAGACAGAACTGTGATATACAGAAGTGTTGAGTGATACATGACTACAGTCCTTCAAAAGCAACCTTGAGCTGGATTTTCTAGCACGTGTTAGGCCTTTATCCTTAGAAAAACAATCTGTGCAGAAAGGGGAGCACTCATTTGCACATTCACTGCTTTATTCAAATCAGTAACCTTGGTCGAGCCCTGTGGTTATCTCACTCACATGCACTCTCCTCTTTACCCAACCCTAAGGCCTAGGATACTAGAAGTTTCTCCAGGGACCTGGAGGACATTCTGAGGTCACCACTAGAGCCTGGTCTGGTAAGAGCTCCAGGTGATTGCTTCAGCAGCACATGTACTAGGATTGGAAATGACCCCAGGCAGGGATGAAATGAAGCAAGCTTAAATGGCAACAGCACAAATTCTCATAGATTTCTGAACCAACAATAGCCCTGAGCTGACCCTTAATCCTCGTCATTATTTATGAAAATGCCTGTTTTCCTGGAGTGTGTTTCACAAATTCTTCAAGGAACATACCCTAAATACTTCAGAAAATACCTCTAGGGCACAGATGGCTCTGGACAGACAATGGGGGCCAAGCTGAGTTCTACAAGTCACCCACTGTACCCACAACACCTCTCTTTCAAATTCAGTTTTTAGCAAAGACTCTGTTTCATGGTACTGGGGATTGAGTCCCCATACACATGCCAAACACTCACCACTAAGCTATCCCAACCAGTAGAGATAAATTTTAAAAATTCTGGAAAGTTATAAGTAAATTCAATTTTTATGAATTAAATAATTTCCTTCCTCATTTACATTATAAAACCTGCTCAGCCCATCTCAAGACTTAAGAGATGTTGGTTTTCCCTTACAAGAAGTAGGATACAGAAATGATGAGAAACTGGAGCAAGAACATTTGTTCAGGGTCTTCCTTTTATATCTCAAGGAGTCTTCCTTCAAATAAAAACCTAGCACTTGTGTATTTTATGAGCTATGATCTTAGTAGGTTTGGTATTCTCATTTATAATGTTTACATAAAGAGGCTTGCTTTGATAACTAATTTAGGAATCAAGAAAAAACATAAAAAACATTATTTTTAAGAAAAACCATCTCTCAGGTACAATGCTCTTTGCACTTACAATGCATGTCATTATATACACATTGTACACTAGTAATTACTATAGATTTATAGCAGACAGTACTACACTTGATCTTTGCAAAAAGGCCGAGAAGCAATAGCAGACAGTACTTATATAGAAATCATTACTGAATAAAACCTCAGTGTCTGAAAAAGAAACTCATCAGAAAAAGAAAAAAGGCCACTCTTAGCTATTAGTCTTGAGAGAAAAAAGTACAGAAAACAAATTACTATCTTGGATGGGGCAATGACCTTGAGGGCAGGAGACTTGAATTCTAACAGCTGTGTGACACTGGATCAGTGTAGCTTCTCAGGCTCAACTCCTTTGTTAAAATGTGAAAGACTGTGCACATCCACTCCAAGAGCCACTGTAACTAAGTACTATATTCCTACCTTTTAAATTATACCACCAAATGTGTAACAGAATTATGTGGGTGGGCAAACAGTTGAAGGACTCACACTAAATAAAAAGAAAAGAAAAATAATAAAATGGAGGTTTATTTTTACTTATTGGTATACCCTCACATCTGTAAGACATGCTTTGAAGTTAAGAAACACAAACAAGGAATTGCATTTAAAGTCCACCTAGAATTCAGTAAGATACAGTATTATGAAGAAGGAAGAGATTTGAGGAAAGAGTTACATGAACAAAGACAAACCTACAGACCCAATTAAGGTCTAGAAGACATCCATACTTCAGAAGTTCCTAGAAATCTCTGCTACGTGACCCTAAAAGTGTCACATATACATAAACCACAGTGGGTAAGGAGCCAAACAAGAAGCATGCTTCCCTGTGTGGCACAGACTTACTAGCATGGCATCTTCTAGAGAACAGCATGAGGATACTGCCTGGTGAATGTTCACGCAATAGCTAATCCAAGGCAGACGTGGTGGATCATGCCTGTACTCCCAGCACTAGGGAGGTTGACGTAGAAGGATTATTGAGAGTGTGAGGCCAGCCTGGGCTACAAACTAAGTTCAAGGCTAGCCTGAAGTGCATAGCAAGACCCTCAAAATGACAAAAAAAAAAAAAAAAGCTAATCCTATAAACATAATAATTCATTTAGTGACAAATAACTTAAGGATCAGGATTAAACACAAACTTCTAAATTACAATTAGCATACTTCACAAATAAGAGAGAGCTACAAGTTTTCAATTCCAGAATATGACTTGCAGAAAAAGAAAAGAAATAAAAATGTATGCCAGTCTGCTTAGTCACTAAAACAATTAAACATGTTCATTTCACGATCCAATAAGGCTATAAACTAAGTGCCTTGTGGAAGTCCTCTATCTAAAAAGACAAAGCCCCAGGGTCCAGCTGACAGAAGAAATAAAAAAGAGCTGACACAGCTGGGCAGGAGGGCAGGAAGGACCCTAGAGCTGGTGGCCTGCTTGCTAATTCAGGGAGCCTGTGGTGATCGGGAAACAGCAATCGCTGTCAGCTGGCAAGGCTCAACTGTTCCTTTTCTCTCCAAGTCCCATTTACCCCTCAGTAGACTAAATTTGGCTGTTGAGAAAGGAAACAGCAGCATGTAATAAACATGAGGTCTTAAAGCAGGAGAAAAAAAAAAAAAAAACTATTAACAATTAACTCAGGTAACTCATTTAGCTATCTGGTAAAAAATGCAGCTAGAGGTAGACAAAATGATCTGAAATGTGCCAACGCCGTTTCGCAGTCATTTCTTTTTGGAAGAAAGCTTACACATGTGCTCTACAAACAGTTAAAAAGGACAAGCAAGGTACACACCTTTCCTTGCTTAGGCCAAAATCTATTCACTAAGAAAGTCACATTGACATTCTCTCAATGCGTCCTGGACGAAACATTCCACCCTGGTTAATATGGAGCTTGCTGAGCGTCTCTGTCAAGGAGCTCTAAAACTAGGTGGGTTTGCTTCCAAGGTGAGAGTGCTGGTAAATCAATCACTTAGGAAAAATGATCAATGAAAATTCGACTTTTACGGAAGTTTACCTTGAAGGAAATGTACACTGTAAACAGCACACTTACGTTTCTCTGTCAAACGCTGGCTTCAGTCACCTAACTTTGAGATCAGCTTCCGAACCTGCCTCTTTCCCACCAGGCTGGCCGGTCTGACCTCCGTCTTCAGCTGAGTTCTCCCGGCACATTTCATCACTTCCTGTTGGCTGCCATGATAAGGTCATTCCTCTACAGCGCTGCATTCCTGGTACAGGCACCACAGTCTCAGACGGCTCCCTGGCTCCTGCCTGCCGTGCCGAGAAGAACTCTTCACAAACTAACCACAGAAATCTAGCAATTTCCATGGAAAATGAAGCAAAAGAGGTCTAACGATACAATTTGTAGTTTCCTAGCCTACCCATTCAGTCTGCATAGGAACTGACTTCCTCTCCTTGTATCTGGGATCCCTCTGCTCAGAGGAGAAAAAAGACCACGTCTGTGCCAAAGGAGTCAGGCACGACTGCAGCCACTGCAATGGAGGTGGTTCATGTAGACTCATCTTATGGTGTCCCTGTGTGTAAAACTTAACTTATGCACTGCACACACAAAGGAAAGCAGTTGTCAGTAGAAGATGGAATCTAATGTAAGAGAAGGGACTAGTGACACAGGATCCCATGAGGGCATTCTAAGAGTAGAGCACCCAAATAGGCAAATATGATGAGGGGCTCTTTCTTTCTTTCTTTCTTTCTTTCTTTCTTTCTTTCTTTCTTTCTCTCTCTCTCTCTCTCTCTCTCTTTCTTTCTTTCTTTCTTTCTTTCTTGTTTTTGATACAGGTACAGGGTCTTGCTATGCAGTTTACACTCAGTGATTCTCCTGTCTCGGTGCCCCTAAGATTGGAATTACAGAGGTGCACGCACCACTAGGCCCAGTTTCCAAGCCAGCACAGCATGTGGTACCAGGGATTGGGGTGCTATTTTGTTTTATTTTTTTCTGTTTGACAGGGTCTTGTTATATAGTAGCTCTGGCTTGTCTTGAACCCACTACATAGCCTATGCTGGTCTCAAAATCATGGTGAGCCTCCTGCCTCAACTTCAGCTGTGATTACAGGTTTGCAGCACCATACCTAGCCATTAAATGGCTATAAAGTAGAACAAAAACCAACATACTTTTTTTTTTTTGGCAGTACTGGGGATTAAACTCAGGACTTTACACTTGCCAGACAAGTGCTTATTCTACTGAGCTATCTCCCCAGTCCCTATACCTTTGATCTGACATAGAACAAAAAGCCAAGGAAAAACAACAGTATGACTTCAGGCAGGAAGGAGGAGATACTTTTTCCTGATTCCATAATCCATGGCCCTGTAATTGCATAGCACAGGAATACCCTCCCTCAGATAAAGCTCACGAGGAGATACAGAGGTTGACCAGATAGGTCAAGTAAACTTCACTGATACGCACACCTGTCTGCACTTTTCTGTGTGTATGCTATTCTTCCATCAAAAGTTTTAACGTATATATATCAAACGTTATGAACACAAGAAAGAGGAGATATTAAAACAAATTTGCAGAGACAAATAAGAAATAAGTATTTCAAGGGCTCAGTTTACCCAAGGTCCCTCCCAGAAAATAGACCCCACACCCCTACTCCCACAGCAAGCCCAAGTGTTTCTTTTTTTCTTTTTTTTTTTTTTTTGTCTTTTTGAGACAGGGTCTCACTATGCAGTTCAGGCTGGCCTTGAGCTCACTTTTGTAGCCCAGGCTAGTCTCGAACTCGCACCGATCCTCCTGCCTCAGCCTCCTGAGTGCTGGGATTACAGGTGTGCGCCACCATGCCCGGCCCAAGTGTTTCAATTAAGTGATGGTGGCTGGAATATGGCCTCTCAACAGAGACCCCTCCTTGCATCTGGGCCCAAGGGGAAGCAGAGGGAAGGGAAGACATGTGATGAACAAAACAATACATCATAAGGGGAAATTATGCCAAGAACAGGCTGGATGCCTGCTCTGGGGCAGAGTATGGTATGGGCAGTGGACAGTGCCAAGACAGAAACACTGCTAACTTTTGGCAGGTGGTGCCTCGGCTGGTATTTCCAGTTCCTACTTGATTTCTGTCACCAAAGACTTGAGACCATTGAATGCCTACAACAAACAATGCTAGGTAGAGTGCTTAGGGACTTAGCACCCCACCGGTGTATAAGCCAAGGTTCCTGCCCTAGGCCCACCCACTGTACATGGGCTGAGCAGAAGTGTAAATATATAAAACTCTGCATGTACACAAATGGTAAAACCAAGTATGTCCCAAGAGCTGAGGGTCACGATGAAGAAAGCTGCAGTTATGAAGAGTGAGTGGGGCGCATGGGTTGGTTCTCTAAGAACTTACCTCAGCCCACTCAATCATGGAGAACCTTCACAAAATGCCCTGGCAGTCAGTGAGAGATAGCAGTACCTTCTGTCACTCAGTCCTCACCCAGGCCAAGTCCCCATGCATCAGCAGGTCACATGAGCATTCTCCTAGTGGCATCTAGACCTAACAAAGCAGTAAACTAGCCTGACTCAAATTGAGACAGTGGGACAAGGACCAAATAAACTGCTTTTTATCTGATACCTATTATTATCACTGTCATAGGGGAAATGTTTGGGATTCACTGAGCTCTTAGGGGCTCTATAAGGTGAGTACTAGCAGCCCTATTGTATAGGAAAGGCAAGCATCACAGAGAGGGTAAGCAACCTGCACAAGGTCACACAGCTAACAATAGCAGAACAGGATTCAAACTAGGTCCACCTGATACATTCAAAGCACCTGCCTGGCAAGCACAAGGTCCCAAGTTCAAGCCTCAGTACTGGAAAAAACAAAACTCAAGCCAAAATGTGGCTACTTGGCAATTAAAAAATAGGTCATGCTAACTAGAGAAAGAACAAGCTTTCTAAAATACTATCTTCCCCATTCTTCTACTGGCCTATCCTTCTGATACTACTATGTTAAAAAAAAAAAAAAAAAAATAGCACACACACACTATTGAGATACAGTTCACATATACAATTCACCATTTAACAAGTACAATTCAATATATTCAGTATATTCATAGATGCATGCAGCCATCACTACCTCAAGCGTAGAACACTTTCATTACTTCAAAAAGAGAGCCTGAGCCGGGCGTGGTGGCTCACGCCTGTAATCCCAGCACTTGGGAGGCTGAGGCAGGAGGATTGTTGTGAGTTTCGAGACTAGCCTGGGTACAAAAGTGAGCTCAAAGCCAGCCTGAACTGCACAGTGAGACCCTGTCTCAAAAATAAAATAAATAAATAAATAAATAAATAAATAAAAATAAATTAAAAAAAAAAAGAGAGAGAGAGCCTGTACCCTTAGCAAATTCCCTCTCCCTGTTCAGCACCCAGCCCCAAGCAGCCCTCACCTCCTGCCCTGAGATTTACAGAGTGGTGACACACAGTACTGGGTTGCAGTACTAGGTTTTGGTCCTTCTCCACCGGGTCAAGCCCTGATGAGGCAGGCCAGGGTAAAGACAAAGCAGGCACCCCAGTGACAGCAGATGTAGGAGAGTAGGGATGCCAGGAAGCCCAGTCTGGGTGGCTCACAGTTCTTATGTCTCTGAACTTAGCAAGCACAAAATGCAGAAGCAGATAGTCCACATGAGCAGGGTTATGAGGTCTCACTCCTTTAGGTTTTGTTTTGTTTTGTTTTTGGTATTTTTGAGACAGGGTCTCGCTGTACAGTTCAGTCTGGCCTTGAGCTCAGTTTTGTAGCCCAGGCTGGTCTCGAACTCTCACCGATCTTCCCGCCTCAGCCTCCCGAGTGCTGGGATTACAGGTGTGCGCCACCATGCCTGGCTGCCCTTTAGGTGTTGAAAGCCATGAAAGCTGGAAAATTGGTCAAATGTGTGACAGAGTGACTAGGCCTCTGGTCTAAAGCAGACAGGCTACCTCAGTTCTAAAATAAGTATCCTGTGGGCCCAGCGGGATGGCTCAGTGGTCTAAAGCGCCTGCTTGGGAAAGCTCGGGCGGCTTCAGGGACCGCAGTTCAATCCCCGGCACCACATGCTGTGCCAGCCCTGCCCTCGGGGCGGGCTGAGCCGGCCATAAAAATGAGTAAATAAATAAATAAAAGTTCTGAAACAAGAAAAAAATAAATAAAATTTTAAAAATTCTTTAAAAAAAAAATGAATAAAATAAGTATCCTGAGTAGTTAACATCATCTATGAGTCACTAGGCAACCTTGTAGCATGTGTTACTAACTTTGCAAAGGTATAAATAAGCATCCATACTGCTCTTCGGGGGTACTTTCGCCAGCCAGGCAGATGGGTCACCACCTGGCCCAGCTCTTATAATCTTTTCCTCATTCCAGCTGTGGTTGCTCCCCAAGTACAATGGATCACACTGTGAGACCAATGGATCCCTACAATTAGGAAGTCCAAGCTATCCATGTCTAGAAAGGCAAGCATGAAGACTGCACTAGCTGCCATAGCCAGGAGTAACCAAAAAAAAAAAAAAAAAAAAAAAAATAAGGTTGCTGTAGAAAGTTAAACTACCAAGAACTGACCTGGGCGTGGTGGCGCACACCTGTCATACCAGCACTCAGGAGGCTGAGGCAGGAGGATCAGAGGATAAGTGTGAGTTTAAGACCAGCCTGGGCTACAAAAGTGAGCTCAAGGCCAGCCCAAACTGCCTAGTGAGACCCTATCTCAAAAAGAAAAAAAAAAAAAAGGCGTGAGGAACCTTTGGGTGCCATGGGATGTTGTCTTGATAGGGACAGAAGCTTCACATCTGTGTCCAGCTACCAAGGCCCCTAAGGACACATCAGTTGTATGTAAATTACTATCTCAGCAAATAGAAACGGGGAGAAGGAAGACAGAATAGAAGAAAAATAGGAAAGGAAAGAGAGACCTCTAGGGACTGAGGAGATAGCTGAGTAGAATAAGCGCTTCCCAGGCAAGCACAAGGGTCTGAGTTCAATCCCCAGTTCCTCCCTCACCCCCAAAAAAGAGAGACCTGGAGAACTACAGTAAGAGCTTTCTCCCACCTGGCCTCACTTCTGCAGCATGACAGAAGCAGCACTGACTGCGGACTGCATCACATCTCTGACTTGTCAGCCTAAGTGTATTTCAGTGACTCAAGCCTTAAGACTAACTAGTGTGGTCAATTAGAGTAACTGGTGCTGTGCAGCACATCAGTAATTCTGCTGAACAACTCATTCTAACCAGCTTAACTCAGCTTTTCTCACTGCAATTAAAGATAATACCAATGAGGTGACTTCAATGGCACATGTCAGTGACAGATTTCAATGGCTGTAAGTAAATGAGTAAAATACAATATGTGGTTTGGAGTGTTAGCTTTTCTTTGTCTTCAGATGATAAATTATGGGCACCTACTGCTTCACAAATAAAATCATGTGAGGAGCCAGGGAGATAGCTCAGTGGAATAAGGGCTTGCCTGGCAAGTGCAAGGTCCTCAGTTCAATCCCCAGTTTTGGGGAGGGAGGGGGAAGGGGGGGAGAGAGAGAGAGAGAGAGAGAGAGAGAATAAAATCATGTGAAAACATTGTGATACATCAATTTTTTTCTTGTTGGAGGAGAGAACAACACAGCTAATTTCAAATTCTACTTTTAGCTTTTCACAGTTTTCATAAAAATAAGATAGAAAGGAAATCATCCTACCTTTACTCTCCTCCAGTTCATCCATTAAAAGAAGTATAAGGCAAGCAAAGTTCAAATGCTATCAAAGAAGGTGCCAGCACAAAACTGAGGTATGTGCCAACTCTAACGCTGGCGAAGTTTGGAAAAAAAAAAAGGTTAAAGCCTGTTATATAACCTTATTTGCTTCTCTGGCAGCTGTTCAAAGAGAAGGAGGAGAAGGAAGTAGAGGAGGAGAAGGAGAAGAGAAGTAGGAGGAGAGGAGCAGACATTACCACAGAAAGTCCAACTGAGGAAAACCTTCAAAGCATGGGTATGATAGGGGAACACGCTAAATTTTTTCACATGCAGTTTATAAAGCCCCATGCTTGCAGGAGCACCTGGATTTCTTTCTAGCCCATCTCAGTGACTAAGTCATCACAAGGCCTACAGCCCTAGCAGCCCCAAGTCCTCCTTGGACAATATATTGAAGGTGATATTCGATCCCAGAAGGATGGTCTAAAGTTTGAAAAAGAATGCTGAGCAAGGTCCATGGTGGATTTAGGAATATGACATCAATGTTTTATTGGCATGGTTTTTGTCCCTTGCTTATTTAATTTTAATTCAGTCCTCTGCTATAATCTGGATCTTGAGTAACCCCCACAAGTCCACAGAGCAGTGTCATTGTGGGGAGGTGGAGGACACAGGGAAAGGGGACATCTTCAGATCGCGGGGGACACAGCCTCAAAGAGCCTCTTTGCATCTGGGCCAACCCACCATGGAGCAAAAGTGCCAAAACTGTGAAGCAAAATAAATCTCTTCTCTTTGTAAAATGATCATCACAGGTATCCTAACAAACCATCTGACACACTTATTCCGCACTCTCTCCATGCTGGAAGTTGCAAACTCAGTAATTCACCATCCCTGTCCCTAAGTGTCTTAGACCTAGGAAGTTGACAGGTGAGTACCCCAGGAACACAGGGTGATAGGTGCTGTGTAACAGACCTAACCAGGAGCCAAGCTGGAGCTGGGACAGGGAGTGGGGAAGAGATGTGGGCAGCTCCCCAGAAAGGGGAGCCCCAAGCTGAGCCATGGATGGGGTTGTGTCACTTCTTTCAGCTTCCACTTCCTCTTTCACTCTGGCTTCCTTCCTCCAAAGCAGAACAGGGTACCAGACAGAAGCTCCAAGCTTAATGATCCTCTTTCACTCCGGAGACAAGAAAAGCAGCCAATATAAGCTGCCAATTTTATTTTGCTCACTAAGTATATTTTTAAAAAGAAAAAAATCTATCACCTCCCATTATTTCATTTCAAAGCCATTTTAATAATAAAAGAGTGCTCTCATTTAAAAAACAGGTATAGGGCCCAGCAGGATGGCTCAGTGGTCTGAAGCGCCTGCTTCGGAAAGCTTAGGCAGCTGCAGGGACTGAGGTTCGATCCCCGGCACCAACCACATGCTGCATCAGCCCTGCCCTCAGGGCAGGCTGAGCCGGCCATAAAAAAAATAAACAAACAAGCAAAAGTTCTGAAACAAAAAAAATAATAAAAAGTAAAAATTATTAAAAAAAAAAAAAAAACAGGTATACATGGACTATTCGAGAAATATTTCAGGTTCCAGAATTTCTTGGATTTATAATATCTGCACATATACAAGATACCTGGTGGATGAATGCAAAGATTCACACAAGATTCATCTACTTTCATATGCATCTTCTATACATAGTTTAAAGGTGATTTTTATGTAATAATTGTATCTAAGAAACAAAGTTTTATGGTATAGAATTTATTTGTGGTTTTAACATTGGTACTTCAAAATTTCAGATTTTGGAGCATTTTGATATTTGAATTTTCAAGTAAATGCTATTTAACCTGTACTACAATCTCAGAATAAATAATAGGCTTTAAACTAAAATCTTCAGTTTTATGACAGAATAACTGTGGTGTTGATATTTGGGCTGCATGCATGACAATGGGTAATCACCATGAACGTAGAAATTCTGCCAACTGGATGGTAAAGTCGGCACTATTTCCTGAGCACTCATCTTACGACATGTCACACGCATCTGCTAGGCCCTTTATATCCAATGACTCAACATTTACTTATGATAACCTTACAAAGTAGGACTACCATCACTGGTTTTGGACAGAAAACTACACTTCAGAGGGAAATGGTCTGCCACAGTCACACGCATGCAGGGGGCACTGCTCTGTTCCTGAGACCATTCGCCAACACACCAGGACACTGCAGGAGAGCTCAAGGTGACCACTGGCCCTTAGTTAAACAAAGTCTATTTTATTGCTGTTGCTCTGAAAGTGGGGAAGTAAAAGCTTTGGTCAGCCACCTTCTACTTTCCCTACAGTTCCAAGCAACCAATTTGAATTCTTTGTAAAATCATAAATGTTGAAAATAAATGAAACCATGATCCAAGGCATTCCAGAACCCTACTGTCTTTTTCTTGATTTTACACCAGTGCTAAAGAAAAAGAGGAACAAGGTATGTTGGCACACACCTGTAATCCCTGCACTGGTGAGGCTGAAGCAGGAGGATCACTGCAAGTTTGAGGCCAGCCTGGGCTATAGCATTAATTCAATGCCAGCCTGAACTGCATAGCAAGACACTGTCCCAAAAAAAACAAAAATAAAAGTAAAGAAAGAAAAATGAGAAAAGACACAGATCCACAAAAGCCAAGAAATGGGAAACATATGAACTCTCAGTTAAGATTTTCAAGATTATACTTTAACCTAGCATGTAAGAAGTATATGAAGCTTCCACACACTGACATTGCATACATGAAATTTAAAAGACAGGTCTGGAGTCAGGTATGGTGGCAGCCACCTGTAATCTCAGCATGTCACATGACCAGCCTGGATTGAATAGCAAGATCCTATCTCTAAATAAATATAGTCACTTAATTTCTCAGAGCATCCATTTTTCCTCTTAAAAAAGGCATATAGGGCCAGCGAGATAGCTCTGCAGTCTCAAGCGCCCGCATAGGCAAGCTTAGGCAACCACAGGGACCATGGTTTGGTCCCTGGCACCACATGCTGTACCAGCCCCACCCCCAGGGCAGGCTGAGCTGGCCATGATGTAAAAAAATAAATAAAGTTTTAATAAATAAATAAGGCATACAATCATAGAAAACAAATTTAAGATGTGTATCATTTTACAAACTTCTATCTTTCTCACTTTTACCACATAAAATTGGAGTCCACTGTATTTAGCAATCTTCTGCCATTATCTCCCCAATAGTATTTCTACATAGGATGAGATACGGCCATATGAGGATGCAGATCAGGGCTGGCCTGGGGTCCTACAGCAGACTCCCCTCAAACACTGCACAGGAAAGCAGAGTCGAGCAGATAGTGGAGCTTGAAACAGTAGTGGGTCTATAAAATGTTAAACCAAGGTACCAAGGCCTCTGAAGAGCCTCATACATTTAAAACAAGCAGCAGGAGCCGGGCAGAATGGCTCAGTGGTCTAAAGCACCTGCTTGGGAAAGCTTGGGCGGCTTCAGGGACCGCGGTTCGATCCCCGGCACCACATGCTGCGCCAGTCCTGCCCTCGGAGCGGGCTGAGCCAGCCATAAAGATGAGTGAATAACCAAACAGAGGTTCTGAAACAAGAATGAATGAATGAACGAATGAATGAATGAATAAATAAATAAATAAAATTCTAAAATAAATAAATAAATAAATTAAATAAATAAATAAAACAAGCAGCACCCTAAGCAGTTCTGGCAACAATCAAAATCAAAGGAATACTGTCAATAGTTTAGGACTAACTGCTGCGGTGGACTGAACTGATGGACAACATCAAATGTAGAGACTAAAATAACGATCCCCAGTTTCAACAATTACCAACACAAAGCCAATCTTCTTTCTCACGTTGTGAAAACTGTGAACTGCCCACAAAGTGATGAGCCCAGTGCATCTCTACCTGCCCTGGCAGACTCTGAGAAGAAGCTCAAAGCAACAATGAAGGGTCTGGCATCTCAGGGAGCCTGAGTCACTTAAAACATATGTAAAACCAAGGAAAGATAATACAACACTGCAAGGTCAGTGATATCCATGTCCCTGACATGTGCTACCAACCCCCATGCCCCCACTATGGGTTTCTTCTACCAAACCATAAGCCCAATCTAATAACAGGGAAACACTTGACAACTTCAGCCAAGAAACATTCCACACAATACCCAGGCTGCATGTTTCAAAACTACCAGGGTCTCGAAAAACAAGGAAAACCTACGAAACTGTCATAGACAAGAAAAGACTAAGGAACATGACAAATACATGTGACATGGACATCAGGATAGGATCCTGGCCAGAAACAGGCCACCAGTGAAAGGGCTAATTAAATCTGGGTCAAGCCTGTGCTTTAGTTAACGATGTTAGAACTATGCTAACTTATTAATTTTGACAAATATGCTATGGTAACATAAAATGTTAATAATGGGGGAACAGGGTGAATATGAGAAACTTGTATATTGTTTTTGCATCTTTTGTGCAAACATTTTTCAAAACAAAAGCTTATTATACAAATAAGATAAACTTTTAAACTAATAATATTTGTTGTATCATTCACAAAAAGGAATATGTTTTAAGATGTAGCAAGAGAAGTGGAAGTCCAAAGAAAAAAAAACAATCTTTTAAAAAACTCAAAGTAAAAGCCTGGAAATGAAGACAGGCCCACAGTCGGCTGAACGCCACACAAGGTGATCATCACTGCAGTCTAGGTTGACTGCGGTAGCAGAGCAAGAAGTGATTTCCAAACTGCGAGGCTGCCTATGGCACTGGGACCACCCGCTCCATCCCCAACAGGGTGGGTCAGGTGGGTAACAGCCCAGTTCCGTGCCTAGATTTGCCTGCCCTCCCCACCTCTCCACACCCCTCTCCACTCCAGCCCACCCCAACCATCTCTCTCCACTCAGCAGTTTCTGAGGATCTGTGGGTTAGTGCTCAGCTTAGAATAATGAAAGAAGAAAGCACCACACCACCATGTGGTATCCAACAGAATAGATTTTTGATGTATCCAGGAGAAAAGATGCAGAAATAAGTACTGAGAAACCTGAAGTGACAGCTCTGCATCAGGCACAGCCTTGAGGAGCAGCAGGTCCCTAGCCTGTTGGAACCACTGACCCTACGAGCTGTCTGTCTCGTCATGATTGAGAGTTCGGTCTTGCCTTCACATTGCTTTCTATGGGCTGCCTCAGAACAGCACTTTCCTACACTCGGAACAGGACAAAATTCTATAAAACAAAGCATATCCTTGGGCCAGTGAGATAGCTTAGTGGACTAAGTGCCTGCTTAGGCTCGCACAGGGACCAGGGTTAGATCCCTGGCACCACATGCTGCACTGGCCCAGACCCAGGGTGTGCTGAGCTGGCCACTGAGACTGGGTATGGCGATGCACGCCTATAATCCCAGTGCTAGAGAGACTAAAAACAGGAGGATCACTACGAGTCTGAGCTGCATAGTGAGACCCTGTACCAAATACATAAAAAACATACTCCGAATTTTCAAATGATGGACAGCATCTGGGAAACAAACCCATCCTGAGTCGGACTTACGATGACTTTTGTGGCTGGGCTCAAGAGGGTGGCGGGCACCTGTAACAGAGCAGCGGATGTATGTCCCACACTGCAGCAAACACATCTGGTAGGGGCCAGCCCAAACAAGAACAGATGGGAGCCATGCCAGCCTAATGCCCTGCAACAAAACTACTGAATGATAAAGCGAGAAAACCCAGGGTGATGTTTTTAAAACAATCTTTAACAACCAAAAGACAGATGGCAATCCAAATAAGCTGATATTTGTTCTCCAGAACATGTTTTCAAATGACCTAAGTTTCTTCCTCAACAAGGCAAGTTGCTCCCCTGAGCACCTCATTATTTCTACTTACTCAGTGGTAGTGAGTCTTTTGCAAAACGGAGGTCAGAACTTCCCTCATGCTTTGAATTATGCAACCAAGAATCTGTACAATAGAGTCATTGCTCAATACCCCTCTACTAAACCTTTATCCTTCAACTTCACAGGAGAAAAGGTACAACAAATGCTTCTTCCATTCACTTTTTAAATGATCTAACTGAAAACTCCAAATATACTCTGAAATTTGCACACTGGATAGTTGTAAAGCTTGTGGGCAAATGCTCAAGGCAGCGTGCCTGTTCTCCATTCAGCCTGGGTAAGCGCCCCAAAGGTGTAGGGCACAGTTCCTTCACTCCTGTTTTCTCAGGCCTGGGCTTGTCTCCAGGTCTCATCTTCCTCATGCCTCACTGCTCTGCTTTCCCTGGCACCTTGCACACGGTTTTAGCACTTCCAGGCATAGCACCCACCAAAGGAAGAAAAAGAGAAAAGACCATGAGAAAAACGGCAGGTAGGGCTCAGGCACAGACACAAGTGTCACATGAAGTACAGCCTCAATTTGTAGCTTTGTATGAACTCCAGAACACGGCCATCAGCTATGGAATTACAAGTGGATTTACCTCTTAGCCTCGGTTTCTTCAGCTGTCATGGAGAACAGCATTTCTGACCTAATAGGTTGCCAAAGGAATAAATAGTATAGGCCAGGTTCCAAAACTTAGGCCCACTCCCATTTAACTTCCATCAGACCCACCAGCGATGAGGTACAATGAGTAATGAGAAGTCAACTACACCAAGGGGCCAGCACTTAATAATTACCTGTCCACAGAGCTGTCCCATGAGCAGCAGATGGCAGGCACAATGCCTGAGGCACCTACCCATCAAGTGGATATGATTTTTACTTACATCCCATCCACTTCTGGACAGTACGGAAGGGCTCCTGCTTACCTCCCACTCTTTGCATGGGAAGAGATTGTCGCTCCATTCTCCTATCTAAGCACTGCTTAGGAGAATAGGACAGTGGTATGCTCTTCTGGTGGGAGCCAGAAGCAGGTTCCAAGTACCAGTTCACTGTGTGGGTGACCATCCACCAAATGAGCATAAGCAATAAGAATTAGGCACCTTTATTTTTTTCTCTACTACAAAACAATGCAGGCAGCCATGCATTGCTGCCATGGGAGCAAAGGTGTCTGCTCTATAGACCAAGTAGGTGATGCCAGGGTCTACAACGCGATTAGGAGGCAGCAAGCCCACTTGCTGGTCTGTAGATGGACCATATTCCACCGGCTCCCCAGCATGCTGCATGTATACCCCACCAACCAGTTTAGAAAACGCTAGTGCGTCCGTCACCAGGGGACCCACAGAAAGAATGCTCACAGCCAGGGTATTCATAACAGTCTAAACATGAAAAAACCCAGGATCTGGGGACAGGAGAATGGTATATTATGGTCGCTGCTTGAGTCAACTTTTGTATCGACTTGAGGGTGGATGCCTAGATAGTCAAACATTCTGGATGTTTCTGTAAGGATTTTGTAAACGAGACATTTTAATCCACAAACTGCAGATCTATAAACTTTCTAGAGTAGGTGGGCCTCATCCAATCAGTTGAAGGTCTGAACTGGGAAAAATTCCCATTGAGGGAATCCCACTAGCCAGCCTTCCAGCTGCAACTACACTATCAGCTCTTCTGGTCTTAATCTTGCCAGCCTGTACCACGTAATTGGATTTGCCAGTCTCTACAAACACGATTTAATTAATTCTTTATAATAAATTGCTTATCCATATGTACATCCCTTATTCTATTTCTCTGGAAAATCCTAATATAATGCATACAACAGAAAATATTCAGCATTAAAAAAAAAAAGCTAATGAAGGGCCAGGAAGGTAGCTCAGCAGCACAGACTACCTGGCAAGCACAAGATCTGGAGTTTGATTCCTAGTACCAATAAAACAAAAAGTAAAAAAGAAACAAAACAAAACAAAAAAAAAACTTGGAGATTAAATTTGTTTTATAAAGCTCATAAAGAAGTCTGAGTGTAGTGGAACATGCCTGTAATTCCAGCATTTAGGAGGCTGAAGAAGGAGGATCACTACAAGTTTAAAGCCAGTGTGGGCTACAAAATGAGTTCAAGGGCAACCTGAAGTAAACTATCTCAATAAAAAGGACAGAAAAAAAAAAAAAAAAAAGCCTCATAAACAACGATCAAAGGAGAGAGCTCAATGGCATAAACGCCTGCCTGGAAGCACAAACACCTGAGTTTGATACCTGGAACAGCAAAAATAAAATAAGAAATAAACAATGATCAAATATATTATTTGAATATAAGTAACTATTCTTTTTTTTCCCCCTATTTATGTATTTAGTACAAGGTCTCACTAAGCAGCTCAGACTTATAGTGATCCTCCTGTTTTCAGCCTCCCCAGCACTGGGATTACAGCCATGTAACCACCATGCCCAGACTCAGTCTTAGCTCAATGCATGTTGGGGGCTGGGCCGTTGTGGCATGCGGGATCTGGAGTGGAACTTTGTGTGTGTGTGTGTGTGTGTGTGTGTGTGTGTAACCAGGGATTGAACTCTGCAGCCACCAGGAGCTTCTGGGAGGTGCATAAAGGTTTCTTTTTCAAGCTAGGAGGTTGGCTCCCAGGCATTTATTATGCTTCAAAGCTCACATATCTAGCAGATACAGAGGTACTTGCCTGTAATTCCAGCATCTGAAGGGCTGAGACAGTAGAACTGCAAGTTCCAGCCCAGCCTAGTGCCTTAGTAAGATCCTGTCTTATTTTAAAAAAGAAGGAAAGAAAGAAAGAAAGAAAGAAAGAAAGAAAGAAAGAAAGAAAGAAAGAAAGAGAAGGAAAAGAATTAGGGCTGGCAAGATAGTTCAATGGCCTAAAGAGCCTGCTTAGGCAAGCTTAGGCAAGCGCAGGGACCAAAGTTTGATCCCCAGCACCACATGTTGCACCAGCCCCAATCTCAGGGCAGGATAAGCAGGTCATAATATAAGAGAAGAAAAAAAAATAAATAGGGGCTGGAGGTATAGCTCAGTGCAAAGGCCACAGGTCAATCCCTACAACTAGAAAACAATCCACATCTATTGTTTTATGTGAATTATAATAATAAAACATTATAGGCTGGGGCGACAGCTCTGTGGTACAAGTGCCTGCCTGTCAAGTGCAAGGTCATGAGTTTGAACCCCAGTCCCACCAAAATAACAGTAATAATAATAATAATAAAACATTATAGATCAGAGGTTGATGAAACATGCCAGAAAGAAACATAAGTGTTACACATTCAGAGCCAAAAGTAGGCCAGTGCCCAAATTCACAGACTGCCACCATCCCCTATGGTGCTCCAGGTTAGTCAAAAAGGTCCAGTCTCACCTGAAGCCTTGTAGGGTTGAGAGCCTTCAGGATTTCCTTCTCTGCCTCATTCTGAGAACATCTGTGCACTTATTTTGCATATGAAAAGGAAAGGACTTTTGAAATTATACCCATGTGAATTCCTCACCTACACGAAAGAAAGAATGGAGAATGGAGGACAACTGCAACACGGTTGCTGATCCTAGAGCCTGGAGCCCTTAAGGCTCTAGATGTCATGCTAGTATTGATTTTCAATGTCCCCTTAGGACAAAGGCACTCTGGCCATCTTGAGGTGGCTTCTCACTTTAATAGTTCCCTTCTCTGCCCCATGCCAGGAATTCCTGGTTCCCACAGCAGGGAGCCAGCAGCCACACCCATAAAAAGCATTATACATCTACAATGGCCAGCTAAGTCTGCCCTGGGGGTGGGGTTTGCGCAGCATGTGGTGCCAGGGATTGAACAGCGGTCCCTGCAGTTGTTTAAGATTGCCTAAACAGGTGCTTTACACCAAGCCATCTTGCAGGCCCCTGCATTCATTTTCTACTTAGAAATATATTAGGAGGGGGGGCTGGGATGATAGCTCTGTAGCACAAGTGCCTGCCTGGCAAGTGCAAGGTTGTGAGTTTGAATCCCAGTCTCACCAAAAAAAAAAAAAAAAAGAAAAAAGAAATATATTAGGAGGCCGGGCGTGGTGGTGCACGCCTGTAATCCCAGCACTTGGGAGGCTGAGGCAGGAGGATCAGTGCGAGTTCGAGACCAGCCTGGGCTACAAAAGTGAGCTTGAGGCCAGCCTGAACTGCATAGTGAGACCCTGTCACAAAAAGACAAAAAAAAAAAAGAAAAGAAAGAAAGGAAAAGAAATATATTAGGAAATCTTGCAAATATATGTATACATATACATGTATGAAGACACACACATAAGAAACTGGCTAATACTGTTTTTTCCAGGTATGTGTAGAAGCAAAAATGCAAACATTTGGAGTAGAGGGAGCTGAGATTTGACTATATAGAAGTCTTAATATTTTACGCCAAAATGCATCTTTTCTAAATAAATTTTTTATTTAAAGAATTTCACATGATTTAACACTCATTAAAGTCACTTTAATGATGCTGTCTTCGGGCTGGGAGATAGCTCAGTAGAATAGATGCCTGCCTGGCAAGCATAGGGTCCTGAGTTCAATCCCCAGTACTGAAAAAAAAGAAAAAAATAATAATAATGCTGTCTTCAAGGTAGCCCTTTTTAAAAGAGTTGATGCTTCATCCATCTACCTTGCCACAATTCTTCTATCTCCACTTGAATTATGAACAATGACAAATTTAAATAACAACTGTGGTCTTATATCCAATTTCTTCTGGCAATTTACATTTTTGGAGCCTAGAATTTGAACTGTCATAGTACTGGTACCCTTCATGATTCATTTCTTTTTTTAGAATTTTTTATTTTATTTATTTTTTTCCTTGTTTCAGAACCTTTAGTTTGTTTATTCACTCATTTTTATGGCGGGCTCAGCCTGCCCAGAGGGCAGGGCTGGCACAGCATGTGGTGCCAGGGATCAACCCGTGGTCCCTGAAGCCACCCAAGCTTTCCCAAGCAGGCACTTTAGACCACTAAGCCATCCCGCTGGGCCCCTCATGACTCATTTCTAATATTGAAAGGCAACATTTTTCAGTCAGCATTAGGCAAAACGTTACAGGCCTCATTGTCCCCACTGTATATATTTACTGTGTTTGAAGCACAACCTGTGTCTCAATTTTAGCCATACTGACCAATTCTGGACGTCAACCAATAGTGCCCATTCTAATCCAAACGAGGCTCCAAAAGACATCTAGTCTAAAGGTATAGAAGTAATAGCTGGAAGACATTTCACAATACATATAACAAATGATTTAGAATCCTAACATACAAAGAATTCCAAAAAACGGAAAAAGAAAAACAACCCAATAGAAAAAAAGGACAAAGAATATGGATAAGGAATTCATGAGGAAGAAACAAAAATGATCAATAAACAAGTAAAATGATGCCCAACTTCATTAATACTCAGGAAAAATTAATTAAAATAATGGAATATTGTCACTCATCAGATCAGCCCCAAACCATACACCGCACCCAGTGCTGGCAGAAATGCCCAGAAATGAGTGTGTTCATATGTTGCTGGGACAAGTCTACAAAAAGGCAAAGAAATGGGATACGGCATTAGTCACTAAAAACTACCAAACTGGAGCTAATCCAGGGGACGGAGGGCAAGCATGCATGCAGCCTGCACTCGATTACTTAGCAGTGCACACCTGCAACATGTCAAGAATTTTTCTCATCTGTTCTCAGGAGAAGGTGAATTCATGCATGTGGTAAACTCAAAGGAAGAGGAATCAGCAAGTTGCTGAGTGATGCCCACAGTAGCTTCCTCTTTTTTAAAAATGTGCTTTTGTTGGTGAGAATCAGGAAGAACATGTGCACAGTTCTGCTGTACCGACACAGCCAGAGATGGATCCTCTCAGTGCTTCAAATGGAGACTTATTCCCACCTTACTGTTTATACATCTTTTTGTTTTGCCTGGTAGGAGCATATAACAACAAATGCAATAATCTGTAGCTATGAGAAATCTAATAAGAAGTACCACAAATAGCCTTTGTGTACTCACAACAAAAGAAGAGCATAAGGCCCACAGCCAGTGGCAGCATTGGGCATACAGAGCAGAACACAGGAAGGAACCCAAGTGCTCAGGGATACAGGCTGGCAGCATTGCTGTAGTTTCTATGAACAAAGAGCTGATGTGCTATGCTCTTTGGACTATCTAAATTCAAATGTACTCACCTAAGAAACCATGCAAAGTTTTACAGTATTTGCATTCAGGGTGCAGCCTGACTCTTGGGTGCTGGGTTTCCCATTGCATGGGTGCTCTACAAGCATTTCCAAATGGGCTGCTCCTTGCCCAGCACCATTTGTCCTCCTTTGACAACAACATTCCAGGTGGGCCTGGAGTCTCCCACCCCTTGAAGCAACAGCCCCTCCTTTTAAAGTTTCCTCTGTCTGTGACACTTCCCCATCCAGTACCTTCCAAGGAACCGCTTTTATGCTCAGGTTAGTTTACAACCACAGAATCTCAACCAGAACACTGTTTCTGGCTGAAGAAAAAAAAAAAAAAAAAAAAGGCATCTCGCTTAGCCAATCTTCCTGCTGTAGAGCAGACTAGGACTAGGAAGCTTTGTCACTCAGAGGAACTAGCCTATACCTCTATTAAGGATCTAAACACAGAAACTTCCAGAGCATTTCAGCTTTTCTTATCATTGCCCAAGGCCCAAAGGAGAGCCCCTTCTGTTTACATATTGATTCTTAGAAAAATATAAATATTTAATCAAGCATAAAAATAGTCAAGGAAACACAGAAAGAAACTAATGGCCCGGCTCAAATGTCTGCTTTACCATGAACTCTAATCTCTTCCCATAGGCACATATGGCCTCTCCCAAAGCACCACACCTGCCAGGCATTTCAGTATGGCCATTACCCACTAAGGTGGGGCTTCCCCAGAGCAGTGCCACTAACTTTAGTATCCTGTGGTTGCACTTTCAATCATCTTCAAGCAAAACCCAGACACTATGGAAACCAACTGTGAGAGTAGTTTATGTCAGAAAATATCTGGCAGCTCTATCACAGAGTTGAAAGTTAAAGGAAAAATCTGTGTGTGTGGTGACTGGTATGTGCAAGGTCCTGGGTTCAATTCCCAGCACTGAAGAGAGAGAGAGAAAGACAGACAGACAGAGAGAGAGAGAGAGAGAGAGAGAGAGAGAGTGAGTCACAGACAGACAGACAGAGACAGAGAGACAGAGACAGAGAGACAGAGACTGAGAACAGATAGACAGGCAGGCAGGCAGGCAGGCAGGCAGGCAGGCAGGCAGGCAAGACTGGCACATAAAAGTACATCAGTATTTTTTTTGGCGGGGGGGACTGAGGTTTGAACTAATGACCTTACACTTGCCAGAAAAGCATTCGTGCCACGGACCTATCTCCCCAGCCCCATACATCAGTATTTTTTAAGTTATAAATAAAATGCCATGGTTCCCCAAATTAGCTATTCTGTTGTTTTCAAACATGTTTTAATATAGGGATTGGGAGATAGCTCAGGGGCACAAGTGCCTGCCTGTCAAGTGCAAAGTCCTGAGTCTGCAAAACAAAACAAAACAAAATTAATATATGTGCTAATTTGTTTTACACTCTGGCTTCTCTTAGTTTGCTGAAAATAAAGTTTTTTTTTTTTTTTGTTTTGTTTTTTTTTGTTTTGTCTTTTTGAGACAGGGTCTCGCTATGTAGTTGAGGCTGGCCTTGAGCTCACTTTGGTAGCCCAGGCTGGTCTTGAACTCGCACCAATCCTCCTGCCTCAGCCTCCCGAGTGCTGGGATTATAGGCGTGAGCCACCATGCCAGGCTTGAAAATAAAGTTTTATGCTAATATCTGTTTCTTCTCTGAAGAATATCAATGTACTATGAATAACTGTTTTAAAGATAATGATAGCCGGGCATGGTGGCACCAGCCTATAATCCCACCACTTGGGAGGCTGAGGCAGGAGGATCAGTGTAAATTCGAGACCAGCCTGGGCTACAAAAGTGAGTTCAACGCCAGCCTGAACTGAATGTTCAATCAAAAAGATGAAAGAAAGAAAGAAAGAAAGAAAGAAAGGCACAGTTTATTAATTATTATTTACTTTCTTACTAGTTTTTGACAAAATTTTGTGAGTTTTTTTCATGAAAAAAAAAAAAGGACAGCTTGGTATGGAAGCCCACAGTTGTCCCAGCTGCTCAGGAGGATGAGGAATTTTAAGCCCATGAGTTGAAGATCACCCTGAACAAAAGGAAAAAGAAAAATGCCTAACATATTTTTGTTTTTACAATTCCTTACCCTACTTCCCTGGTCAGCTGGCTGACCTAGCTTTTTGGGACAAATGATGAGACTTACACCTGATATCATGTCAAGCACAACCACATAACTGTGTAAAGACCTAGATGGAGGACAACCCACTTGGGCCCCCCCCTCCTGTCACTCTCTGGGACAGGAGCTTTCTTTCCCCCAATAAATCTGTTTTGCTCATTAAAAAAAAAAAAAAAAAAAAAAAAGGCTAGAAATTAGAGTGCAAAATTGAGAATTCTCAAGTTCCAGCCTAGAAGACAAGCTCTAGGCCTCAGGCTGGCAACTCTGATGTAGATGCATCCACCTCACGCAACCCTGCACGCACCTCACCTGCACCTCATCTCAACAAACTGAGTCTGGAAATGAAGCAGACACATCTGCCGGGAAGAAAACCATTGTAATGTGACCTCTGCTGTGCCTGGTCAGGATGGCAGGTTGGTTACACCTGATCTGAACCTAACTTTTTTTTTGGGGGGGGGGGTCTTTTTGAGACAGGGTCTCGCTATGCAGTTCAGGATGGCCTTGAGCTCACTTTTGTAGCCCAGGCTGGTCTCGAACTTGCACCAATCCTCCTGCCTCAGCCTCCCCAGTGCTGGGATTATAGGCATGTGCCACCACGCCCGGCTGAGCTCAACTTTTAAAATGAAGTTAACAGTGCTCTTTTTAGCTGGTGCTCAAGACATTTGGGAGTAAGGAACAAAATAAATCAAAAGAAATGAAAATTTTCTTTTGCCTCAACTGAGCCCAAACCTGTAAACTGTGGCCTACATGACTGTCACAAGGTTACTTGAACCCTGGTAAGGGGAAACCTCGCCTTGACATATCAACAGTACACTGCTTCATAAGGATGAGTCTTAAAGCTAAGGAGTTATGATGAACTTCTCTAAAAGCACCACTACTTGCCCCCACAGAAGTGAGACAGGGCCATGGAAAACAAAAGTAGAGCCCACATTTAATTTTCTTACTCTAAATAAAACCACAAAGTTGTACATATGTGGGTTTATTTTCTTCTATGTGGTAATCAAAAACCAGGAGAGCTGGCTACTTTCCGTATGAAGCAAAATCAGGAAGCATGTGGTAAGCTTGTGGCCAAAGTGGCCCTCTCTTCTTTGGGCTGTACACCTCTCAGGACAGGGCACTCTCTAAGGAAGCAGGCTGGCTGTCTGGACCACCCCGACAGGCAGCATGTGGACACATTCAGAGGCTCTGCCAGGGTTCCAGCCCCCAGGTCCATAGCTGCTTGACTTCTCTCCACAGCCACACCCAGCTCCAGACTAGCAAGGTCACCATTTCCTAACCAGCACCCTGGACAACACAGTCCACCAGCCCAACCCTCAGCCAACTCCTGAGAAAGGCCTGCCTGGTTTCATTATAAATACAAATACAGCTACCAGCCATGTGTGGTGGCACAAGTCTGTAATCCCAGGACGAAGGAGGATCACTGGGAGTTCGAGACTAACCTGGGCTACAAAGTGAGCTCATGGCCAGCCTGAGCTACCTAGTGAGATCCTGTCTCAAAAAGGAAAGAAAAAATAAATAAATAAACCAGCTACCTGCCCCTCCGATGCATGCATACAAGCACACACGTGGTCATCTAGCTCAACTGGTTTTAACCTGTTTGCCTCTGTACCACACCACATATCAAGAGGAAGAGGTAAGGTTAGAAACAGTCTCACAAATGAAAGTAATTCCCACCCCCAGACCATCCTCACCCAGGAATAAGTGTGTAAATCCAGGTTCTCACCCAGAACACATGATCCTATGTCCACCTCGACTGACTGCTCCTGGCCTGCTGTCCCCTTGCTGCACACAGGACTGACATCTACTACAGAGCCACTGATGACCTTGCTGCACCCCCACACCCTTAGCATAAAGGACACACCAAAGTCACCATGACCAAGCCCAGGGCCCACCCCACACAAGTCTGAGTCTGGAGGTCGGCACTTAATCAAGATTGATAACCCTCTTGTAATCTGAGTCTTGTAATCTCAAATAACTGCAAATTCACTTTTCCTGGAATTGGCACATAAAAAGCAAGCATTATACAAGGGTGAAACATGAAAAGGAAGAACAGCAACTACACTGGAGACTTTAAAAGAGGGAAATGATAGCAACAATACTGAATTTGCCCAACACAAAAGGAAAAGCAACTGACACTTAGTGAAATGGCATGTGGCCCTAAACCACGCAGCTTGGTGGCAGGAGCTAGGGTCTGGTAAACAGCCCAGCTCGCAGGAAAGGGCACTGGCTGACCAAGTGAGACAGCACAAGCAGCAGTCACGGGCAGCACTAATCCAACCACAAGAAGCTGACACCTCAAAAATGACCTTGGCTCCTCTTCCGAGGCTCCCACCCTCTTCCAGCCCGGGTTCCACCAGACCAGCTGAGCCTATAGCACATGGCCACTCGTTCACATCACACACTCAGGGTGGACCTTCACAGTACAGACAACAGGGACACGCAGGCCTGCCTGCACACCAGTGACTGTGGAGGAAGCAACACTAGACTGAGTGTGCACTAGGGAGAGGCCACCACATCCCCCACAAGGTTATCAAGTGAAGACATTCTCCATGCCAGGAGGGTGGATAGTCTAATTCTGTACACCACACAGTGAGGCTAACCTGGATCCAAATGACTCACTCAGCTACTAATTTATGTCACCCTAAACACCATACAACTTCTCAGAGCCTCCATTTTCACGGCATGTGCAATGACAACACTGACCTTTCAGAACTACGACAAGATCCGATGTAAAACCTGCCACACCATGATGCTCATACACCAGGTACCACTACTGTCATACAGGTACTGAACTTCCCCGAAGAACACTTCTGAGGCCCCTATAAAATACTCCTAAAACCCACTGGCTTTCCTTAAGGGGTATCACTGACTACCCACCTACCACAGTGGCCTGAGACAGCCCACATGGAGCCCAGGAACACCTACTGCACATGCGTACACAGGCCCCTGAGGTCACAGGAGCTACGGTGTAGTCGTTATCCAAAATACTAGTTGCCGGGCCCGGCGGGATGGCTCAGTGGTCTAAAGCGCCTGCTTGGGAAAGCTTGGGCGGCTTCAGGGACCGCGGTTCGATCCCCGGCACCACATGCTGCGCCAGCCCTGCCCTCGGGGCGGGCTGAGCCGGCCATAAAAATGAGTGAATAAACAAGGGTTCTGAAACAAGAATAAAAATAAATAAAATTTAAAAAAACAAAATACTAGTTGCCAAAGCACTAGAAGAAAATTCCTTCAGGAAAATTAAATGCGGCCCAAGCATCAAAAGCAGAAGATTCACAAGCAGCACACCCAAACAGCACAGGCTTGATGGGCAGCCACGCAGTGGAAGGGTCTCTCTGGGGCTGGACTGACAACTTTAGGAGTGCCCACCAGCGTCAGGTCAGAACATGAGCCGCCTCCCCTCCTACGTGCTCAGGCTGATTGTCAGTCTCAGACAAGCTTCTGTTTATACAGGATTGATGTTATGCGCCTAAAATAGGCAAGAAGTTCTAAAACAATGAAGAAATGGCTTGACTAGGAAATACTACTGAATTACTCTTCTTTGAGACCTTGATAGGAAGACAAAATAACCAAAAAATATCTAAAATGCAACTATCAATGATATTATTTAACTTTATTGTATTTATTGTATGTTTCATGAATATAACTCAGTGAACCATTTATATTTCTTAAATTATTAGACGAATAACATGGGAGGCATTCTTTCTAAAATGTCTGTGTTATACTAACTTGCACATGTGAATTATTTCTGAGTAAAACTTTGCATATTAAGCCACAGTATGACTTAGGAGAACTTGATATACCTCTTCCAGTCCCATATCCTCCACAAAGTTCTTTCTTGTAGAGTTTATACCATTTGTCAAAAACCAACAAACAAGGATAACATAAGACATACAGTTCAGTGGCTAACAGCCATGGTCCTGGACTCAGTATAACTAATGTCAAATTTCAGTAACACGAGGTAGGATCTAAAATGAGTAATTTAATCATGTATGAAATATAAACTATAAGGGGCTGGGGAGATAGCTCCGAGGCACAAGTGCCTGATGGGCAAGTGCAAGGTCGTGAGTTTGAACCCTGGTCCCACACAAAAAAAAAAAAAAGAAATATAAACTATTGTAATAATAAGTATTTCATGAGTTTACTTTGATGTATTACACCAGATTATATATCTGACGCATCTGACATTTAGTAAGTAATTTTTATATAAAGACAAAAAGTATTTTTGAAGAAACATTGTATGTAACATTAGGCATTTGTATTTTGTTAGGTTGTGTTATAGAATTACATTTCAAAAGTAAAAATATGTTTACATGTGTATGATACATATATGAAATAGTATGTGGACACAAATACATGAAATTTTTTTGTTGATTTTGTTTTGGTACAAGGGATGGATATCCAACATCTTGGCAGTGCTAGGTAATGCTCTACCGTTGACCTATACATACTGAACCTCTACATGTAAATTATCAAGTCCCTTAAAGCAATCCAAAGCTTCAGATTACACATTTGCTTCAGCAACACATATACAGAAATGTAGATTATGGGGTCAGCCAGAGAGCTTAGCAGACTAAAGTGAAACAGGTGCAGCAACTAGGGGTTCAATCCCCAGTGAGCCATGCTGGCCTTGCCATCAGGGTGCACTGAGACTGTGAATGAGCCTGGGGGTGGTGGTGTACCTATAATCCCAGTGTTTGGGAGGCTGAAAATAGGAGGATCACTACAAATCCAATCTGTGTAGTGAGACCCTATAGACCCTGTACTAAAAAAAATACACACACACACACACACACACACACACACACACAAAAAGTTAAATGTAGATTATGAAATGTAAAATGGGCTTCCTGGGGAGAAAAAAAGAACAGGGAGAAAATAGTCCTCAAGCACTTTGCATCCATGGCCCTGCCAAGTCCCTTCATAGTCAAGATCTTACTAGGATAAGGACACTTGCCAGAGGGGCACCAGCCTAAAAGAGCAGGCATGTGTCCACATATGCCCAACATCATGCCAAAAAAAATCCTTAGCTCATTTTCATGAAGATATAACTCAACCTTCTATCTCCCTACCCAAGGATATAAGCAAACAAGTGAGACTTCCTGCCTCCAAGGAATTAAAGGAGAAATGCACTACACAAGGAACTAAAAATCTGGCTCACAGGTTCTAATCTTGGCCCAGTGGCATCCAGTGGACCTAAGTCTAACTGCTTCTTTTTTTTTTTTTTTTTTTTTGTCTTTTTGAGACAGGGTCTCGCTATGCAGTTGTGGCTGGCCTTGAGCTCACTTTTGTAGCCCAGGCTGGTCTGGAACTCGCACCAATCCTCCTGCCTCAGCCTCCCGAGTGCTGGGATTACAGGCGTGAGCCACCACGCCCTAACTGCTTCTTAAAGTACAGCAGTGCAAGAATGAAATCACGCAGCAGCAACTGTGCGGAATTCAGTGAGACATGCAGTGCTAAATGCAGCTCAGTTAGTGCTGCTCACTAAGGTTCCTTCCCTGTGAGACACTATACTCTCCACATTCAAAGGATACCTCAAAACTCAAATGAGTGAGCCTACCATAAAAATTCTAAAGAGAGACAAATGGCAGGTGGAAACATAAATCCATAAAGAAATAAAAGTCTTGTCAAAGAAGCAAAAAAAAAAAAAAAAAGAACAATACGGCTTCACACTGAAATGTACATGCATTTACTCACCCTACTAATGTCTGCCACCTACAACATGCTGGTGCAGAGCTAAAAACTGGATTCCAATAAAAAGGCAGGCAGTCACTGGTACACACCTGTACTCCTAGCTACTTGGAGGGCTGAAGCAGAAGCACTGCTAGTTCAAGGCTAGCCTGGACAACTGAACAGGACTATGTCACAGAGGTAAGACAAAAGGGGGAGTAACGTGTGTTGGCTCAGGCCTGTGATCCCCGCACTCTGGAAGGTTGGGGCAAGAGAGTGCAAGTTCTCTCCCAGCCTGGGCAACTTAGAGACTTAGTGACACCCTGTCTAAAATAAAAAATATTCCTGTAATCCCAGCACTCGGGAGGCTGAGGCAGGAGGATCGGTGCGAGTTCGAGACCAGCCTGGGCTACAAAAGTGAGCCCAAGGCCAGCCTGAACTGCATAGTGAGACCCTGCCTCAAAAAGACAAAAAATAAATAAATAAATAAATAAATAAATAAATAAATAAAAATATTTTTAAAGGGGCTGGAGACATAGCTCAGTGCGAAGGCCCTGAACTCAGTCCCCATTACTGCCAAAATAAGTAACAACAAATATAAATAAACCACATCATTTATATAATGATCTGTTTGGATCTTGAAAAGGCTTTCATAGTTTTTCCTTACCCTCAGTAACAGAGCATTTGTCTGGCATGGGTAAGGTCCTCTGTTCAATCCCCACAATAAATAAATAAGTAAATAGTCCTTGCCTTCTGTTTCACCTAGCTCCCAGCCTCTTGGGAGAAACAGCTAGTCAGTCATATTTCAATGAGAGGCATAGGGAAAGATGTAGACCATGTACTCTGCAGGCTATACAGCTGGGCATTTGGTGGAAAGGGAAGGTAAAACCATAGCTGTGTTTTGAAGAATGAGTAGGAGTTTATCAGGCCACAATGGGGAAAAAAGAGTGGTCACAGCAGAGCCACAAGATTTATGAGAAGCACGTTAGGAGAAAAGTATGAAGTTCAGGAAACAGAAGTCAACCCAAAAGTTAGGGATTTCACTGTGATGGCCACCAGAAACAACAGAAGAATTTTAATCCAATCAACTGTTTAAACCTCTTCCCACGGCTAATAAAGAAATGAACACTTATAGGACAGCCACGTAAACCACACTTTCAATTTGGTAGGAAACGTAAGACAAAATGCTAAACCAAATCTATTCATTAACCTTCAGTAATAAAACGTACGATCCAAAGACTTCTTACGTGCTCCCGTTCTCTGTGTCTCAGTGTCCTTGTCTGTGCAATGGACTGTCACTGCTTCATAGGCCCACTGTGGGTGACACACATAGGCACCCAGGAGAGAGCCATGCAAGCTCTGTAAGGCACAGCAGCACTAGTTCAGATCGCCCACCTTCGGCAAGCTGCCTGCCTGCAAGGAACAGACACCGGGTCTGCTCAGAGCCATCCTGTGACTGACTGGAAGAAGGGCCAGAGCCACATTCCTAGTCTGACACTGCTCCCAGGAATCAGAAACAGCCCCTCCCACCTCTGTGGCCAGAGCCACGTCCCCTGCCTAAGTGCCACCTCACCCACCTGGGCACAGAAGGCTCATTGTCCCTCACTTCTCAGTCCTGGCAGGCCTCCACTGTCACTCTGGAAATAAGACACTGCCCAGGACCCACCAACAGGAACCCACAAATCTTCATGCCCGGGACTCTGTCTTGCCACGGAGGAGACCATGGACATTCAAGTGGACAGCACTGAGGCTGTCCCATCTGCCACCCGGTGACAGTGACCCTGCCACAGGGAGCAAGTACACACACGTAAATCAACAGAAAGCCAGGCTGCACGAAGCACCAGAGAACAATAAGCATTCACAAAAAGGAGATCTATGTGCCAAGAACCACAACCCCCAGATCTTTGGATTTCACTGATTAGAAAAATTTCTGCCAAATATGGCAGACTTTTCAGCAAAAGGCGCTAAAACGGCTAGATATTCACAGGCGAAAAAATGAACTTCATCCTATATCTCACATTCCATACAGAAAGTTACATGCTGGGCACAGTGGCACACACCTATCATCTCACAACGCAGAAGCTGGGGCAGGAAGACCACAAATTCGAGAAACTTAGCAAGAATTTGTCTTAAAATTAAAAGTTTGAGGGCCCGGTGGGATGGCTCAGTGATCTAAAGCGCCTGTTTAGGAAAGCTTGGGCGGCTTCAGGGACCACAGTTCAATCCCCGGCACCACATGCTGCGCCAGCCCTGCCCTCAGGGTGGGCTGAGGCGGCCATAAAAATGAGTAAATAAACAAAGGTTCTGAAACAAGAAAAGATAAATAAATAAATAAATAAATAAATATTAAAAGTTTGAGAGAAGGGAGGCACTGGGGTGTTGTAGCTCAGTGTGAAGGTTGTATCAAAGCTTAGAATATTTGCCATTCTTACTCTCTCCTCTTCCTCCCTCCCTCTCTCCCTTTTTCCCATGCTGAGAATCAAACCTAATCACAGCTCACAGATATTCTCTATGTCTCTCTAGACCTATGGCTTTACGTTTTACGGTTAGATCGGTGACTCATTTTAGACTACCTTTGTTTTTTGTATTGGAGATTGAACCCGGAGCCTTCACAGTACCTAGTGCATGAGTCCATTTATATAAAATTCTAGGAAATGCAAATCAATCTGCAGCTACAGAAAGCAGAGCAGTGTTGGCTTAGGGGAGAGGAGGAAACAGAACTACAAAGGTGTTCCTGTGTCAAGGGGATAAAACTCAGCCAGTGCGTTCTTATTTGTATGGATGGCAACAGTATCTGTGCAGGTCAAACTTTATATAAAGTAAATGTGTGTGTGTGTGTGTGTGTATGTGTGTGGTATTAGGAATTTGGCCCTGGGCATTCACACTGAGCTGCATCACTAGCCCTTTTAAATTTTTATTTATTTTGATAGGGTGTGGCTAAACTGTTAAGTTACCCAAGATGGGTTTATACTTGTGATCTTCCTGCCTCAACCTCCCAGAATACATGGAAGGGTGGCATGTATCACCATGTCCAGCATCAAATTGAAAAACTGTAGTCTTTTCTTAAAATTAATCTTTTATTTAAAGTTTTATTTTGTTTTGTTTTGTTTTTTAGTACCAGGAATCTAATGCAGGGCTTGCACATGCCAGCCAGGTGCTGCACAGCTTAACACCACCTTTGGCCCAAAATGTACACTTTAAATATGGCCAACTTATAGTCCATTCATCTTAACACAGCACATGTTTGAAATATGGCGGAAGAATAACAAGCTGCTAGATTTTTATTGTGTCGAATAAAATGTTCTCCAAAAACCTGTAATCCCTGCCAGCGAGTAGCTCAGCGGACTAAGCACCTACTTAGGCAAGTGCAGGGACTAAGGTTCAACCCCCAGCACCACATACCACACTGGTCCCATCCCCAAGAGAACCAAGGACTGAGTTTAGGCATGGTGACACATTCCTGTAATCCCAGTGCTGGTGAAGCTGAAAACAGGAGGATTCACTATGAGTCCCAACTGCCTAGTGAGATACTGCACAAAAAAACTAAAAAAAAAAAAGATATATATATATATATATATATATATATATATATATACACAATATACATATATACATTTAAAAAAAAAACCTAAACTGTTATCGTAACATTCAGGAGGCTGAAGCAGTAAAATCACTATGAGTGTGAGGCCAGCCTGGGCTACACAATGAGTTCAAGACTAGCCTGAACTACGTAGTGAGATCTTGTCTCAAAAAAAACCTATCAGCTCAGTGGTAGAGCACTTGCCTGGCATCCCCAAGCTCTGAGGTTTGATTCCCAGCATGGCATAAAAACAAGCACAAAGAAAGGGAAGGAAAAAGAAAGGGGCAGAAAGAAGGAGAGAGGGAGAAGGGGAAAGGAAAGGAGAGAAGCTATCAGCAATGCAGAAAGATATTTTAAAGCAGACAGAAATGATGATCACAACCTTTTACTAAAAAAGAACCCTTCCCAGGGGCTGGGGAGATAGCTCCAAGGCACAAGCGCCTGCTGGGCAAGTGCAAGGTTGTGAGTTTGATCCCGGGTCCTGCAAAAATAAATAAATAAATAAATAAAAATAAAAATAAAAAAGAACCCTTCCCAAGACACGCGGGTGAAAACAGGCTCTGGCCACTTTCTGTGACCACTGGCAGAAGGGCAGCTGCAGGAGGCAAAGCCCTCCCAGGGTGTCTCTTCCTGAAGCTGGCAGTCCCTCTGGAGAAGCAGCATCCTGTCCATTGGGGGACCACGACTCCTTGCCGGGGACAAGCACTCACAGGAATGCCACTCTGTACTGCTTTTCTGCAACAGCTTCTCACCCCAAGCCAGCACAACTCTGGTTTGTGCTATGCAAAGCTCCAGAGGCCAATGCTTACTCCTGGCTGGCATTCATTCAGGCTAAAGTCCACTGAGCTGAAGTAGAAATAAAACAAGAACTCTAAAGAAGGCCAAGAGAGGTAGGCTGGAATCCTTTTGATAGTCTGCCAGATGGCTGACAAAATCCAAAGAACACCAGCAGGCAAACCCTAGAGAGAAACTGGAGAAAATGGCCCATGCCGAGTAGAAATCCTCACGTACTCTGGTTCAGATCCCCTTGTGCCCAAGCCTCAGGTGCTCAGAGGTGAAACTTAAGGAGGTGCCTGGATACTGGGCTGTGACACTCACCAGGGGGCTGGGCTAGCCTACAGTGAGTCTAGAGCTCCTGGTGAGGTCTGGGAAGGGAAGCCTTGGGGAGGGAGAGGTCCTGGGAGCACGACCTGCAAAGGATTATCTCTGCTCTTCCCCTATCCTCTCTCTGCTTTCTGGTAGCTACTCTGAGAACTGTCTTTCCCCTACCATGTCCTGCTGCCAAGCCTACTGACTTGGAGCAAGTCAACTATGAGCTGAAATCTCAGTGAACTGTGAAGCAAAATAAACCTTTCCTTCAACTTTGGAGTGTCGGGTATGAAAGGTCAGAGTGCAGGGCCCCTGTGCAGCCCTCTGGATGCTATGCACAGCCACAGCCAAGCAGGCACATCCCTGTGGCTCAGGGACCCCCAGTGAAGCACTGTCCATCTGCTTGGACGTGAGACCAAGTCTACTGTCACCTTAGACTGCCCTGACTCTCCCCTAAGGACTCTGCTCAGACCAACCCATTGACAAAGAGTCCCTGTTCTCTTTCCCAACCAGCTGCTCTGGGCCCCAACAGGAAAGGGATGGCTGGGCAGACACCGCAACAGTTAATTAACACTGCACTGAGCACAGCCTCTACCTAGTGGGCGGTACAGAAATGTAGCCCTTGAGGGCTTTCAGAGGTACAGTTCTGGCTGAGCACTGGCCACGAGCCTTAGAAGGAGGCAAGAGCTACAAAGTGATAAAATGTAAACATTTAAAGAACTCACAGCTGCCACGCCAACAGCATGGCAGCTTGCAAAACTGCCGGTAGAATCGGGACTGTTATGTCAGGGGCTACATCAAGACCCCACACACTGCCTCATTCTATCCTTCAGCACGGTGGAGTTTTCAGAAAGCTTGCATCCAGTGGGCAGCGCCTTCAAAGTCATGACAAGAAAAGCAGTGTGCATACTGATTCTTCAGCCTAGAATCAAGTAATGCTGCATTTCAAACACCATTCCCAAGGCAAATGTTTGAGACTGAGGAGGGATGATGAAATTATGCGAACAGTAAACCGGAGCATTTGGTAACTGCAGGTATTTACAATGTCCACCTTGAAGCTTGTCCTATCTATGCCTCATTCTGTGTGCAAAGCAATTTCATGTGATGGTCATGGGAGGGAGGGAGGGAGGGAGGGAGGAAGCGAGGGAGGGAGGACTGACAGATTAAAAACTTAACTGCAAGGAAGTGTCATATCTACTAGCACTTCTGGCAGTATCCTCAGGCTTGGCTTCTGAGATCTCATACTCACAATGCACACTAGTCACAAGCAGGTGCCACACTCCTATGAGGCTGTACTTCACTCTCTCAGCCTAGCTTTCTTACCTAAAAACAAAACTACTGAGGCTGAGTGTGATCAGGCAGGAAGAGGAGGCCACATGGCACAAATCAGCCTCAACAAACACTAAATTAAAAAGAGCCTTCACTAGCGTGAAGTAAATACCCAGTCAGGCAGTGACGGCTGGAGGGGGCGGGAAGGCTGAGCAGGGCCTGAGGCCTGGCCCCATCAGTCTGCTGAGCACAGCTGCCCTCTCCCATGAGCTGGGGGTTAATCACACTCTGCCTCCCCTGCGCACACATACCTCTCATGTGAGGTCCTATTTATTCTTTCTTTTCCCCAGTAATTCCAACCGTACAAACCACAGCAAGCATGTGGCACACAGTCAAATACTACTTGAATAAAGTTTTATGGACTCATCAGAATTGCATGCAAAAACGGCTGAGTCATTTCTGGGGAGAAATTTAGCAGAATTCCTTCAGAGCCCCTCCATGTAGGAACTGCTATTGTCCCAGGAAGCCTCAAGTGCCCTCCTGGTTGATCTTAGTCTATTCCTAGGCCACACCACAGCCCAGCTGCACTGGGGCCTGTGTCTATCCAACATGCCCTGACCTGAGAGGCGTGTGGCTGCCAGAGGGCATACACCAAACACAGGGCAGGAAAAGGGCAATAGCATACTTCTCCTGGCCACGCTCATGCACACCCACCCACCACCACCACACAGAAAAGGATCTCTTTTTTTAATATTGACAAGGTCCCTAGATAATATTACTTACTCTTTTTTTTTTTTTTTTTTTGTCTTTTTGAGACAGGGTCTCGCTATGCAGTTGAGGCTGGTCCTGAGCTCACTTTTGTAGCCCAGGCTGGTCTCGAACTCGCACCAATCCTCCTGCCTCAGCCTCCCGAGTGCTGGGATTACAGGCGTGAGCCACCACGTCCGGCTATTACTTACTCTTTTGAAGACTTGGGAAATCAAGATGACAAAAGGTTATCATAAATTCAAGTTCTAAAATGAACTGGTAGCCAGGCGTGGTGATGCATGCCTGTAATCCCAGCACTTGGGAGGCTGAGGCAGGAGGATCGGTGTGAGTTCGAGACCAGCCTGGGCTACAAAAGTGAGCTCAAGGCCAGCCTGAACTTCATAGCGAGATCCTGTCTCAAAAAGACAAAAAAAAAAAAAAAAAGAAAAAAAGAACTGGTATTTAGTTAATCATAATCACATCACTCATGTACAGCAACATATAATCACTGTGTATATATGTGGGGGTGCATAGGTGTAACCTGACTAGCGTTTCAAGAAACAGAGTGTAAACAACAGGGCTCTGGGACAGCTGTGGTCTGTTACTGAAAATCCCGGAAAGCTGGGATGGGGGAATCCCGGAGAGCTGGGACTCCAGGTGATAGATGGCAGCTTTACCTGTGGGCTCTCGGTTTGTTGCTTTCTCCCTTGCTTGGAATGCTACTGGTTAATCCCTGGATGAACCCAGTGATAGGGAAGGGAAGGAAGTTAATGGAGATCGTGGTCACGTTGGTGACTGGGCACATGGTCCTCCTCTGCTGAAGTGATTATGCATGAGATCAGGCTGACTACCCTAAATAAAGCTGACCTGCTTCAGGGGTTCGTTGCTCACTGAGGGCCGAATCTCAGTGAGCCCTCTGAGCTACCTTCATCAGGTCTTCTTGTCGTTCCTTTCAGCACCAAAACGTAACATTACAACAGGTAGGCTCGTTAAAAAGTCCATTTACAAACTAGGCCTGATAGAGCATCTGGTGTCTCTGCAGTCACTCCTGGATGTCCTGTGGAGCCAGGGCCACAGAGGGACACCAATGCACACAGCAAGAAGCTGTGTGCTCCACCAAGGGCCAGGCAGCTGGAGAGCCACAGGCTCAGAGAGCTGTGCGCCTCTGTGGCCAGTGCGGCGTGTACACTTGCTCATCCAGTGCGCACAGGCGTGTGATCATTCCCTAGTTCTAATGGAGATGTAGGTCCCACAGAGGCCACAGAGCCAGGCTGAGCCCGAGGATCCTGGCTATAGAGCTCTTCTCTGTGGGTACTAAGCCCAACCTTGGCAGAACTACATCCCTTTCCCACTGGTGCAAAGAGGGCCCCTCTTGCAGCAAAAGCAAGCAGTCCCAGGGCCCCAAAAGTGATTCCCCCTGCACCACAGGAGCCTTTCTTATTTTGGTAGTCTCTATGGAGCCAGACAGCCCAGGCAGTTCACTCTCTCAGAGGGCAATGCCCCCCTCCTGTGCCAGCATTTCCTGGAATTTCCAGCCAGCCCCTGTAAGACTACACAGTGAACATTAAGCTGTAGGGAGGCAGGGATGTTATAAGCATCCCTTACTAATCAGAACATACTGTTTTATTTATTTTCTTTTTTTTTTTTTTATTATGGCCGGCTCAGCCTGCCCTGGGGGCAGGGCTGGCACAGCATGTGGTGCTGGGGATTGAACCTCAGTCCCTGTCCCACCTAAGCTTTCCTAAGCAGGTGCTTTAGACCACTGAGCCATCCCGCTGGCCCCCATACTCTGTTTTAAACTACTTCTAAATACCATAAACCTGCAGTTCCCAAAAGAAGTAGCAAACAGAGAAGCGCAAGTCCAAAACAGGAATTCTGGAAATAAGTGCAAACACAATGCAACTTAAGGAAGGTGGGCTAGTCAGAGCTTTCACGCCATGGCATGAGGCAGCCACCTCACGCCCCCACCTAGTCAGCAACTTCAGACTCAGGCTTAAAAGAGCAAGGAAGAAAGAAATGCAAAAGGAAACAAAAGTAGCATCAAGATAAAATAACAGAGCAAATGTGGAACCCAGTGTACCAACCACCTCACTTAATCTTCAGCAGAGGCAGCATGGTATAGGCTCCAGCAATCTAGGAACCAGGTTTCCCGTAACTTTTAGTAATTAGACCTCACTCCTGTCCACTGCACGACTCAGTCTCTGTGGATCTCTGGGCCAGGGGTTTGTTCCAGGTCTGAGATGCAGAAGAAACTAGAAGGGGAGTGCCAGAAGCTCCTGCACCAGCCCAGAACACCCTGGGCCAAGCAAGGGCCCCAGGGTCAGCTCCAGTGAGGGCCATGCCACATAGCCCACTTGTGGCAGCTGAGCTGGGAAGCTTGGGGAGGGCAAAGGGAAGCCAAGTGCCTGTGCCCCAAGGCTTTGGTCTGCCAGACCGGTGGATGACTTGGGCTCCTATCCAGCCCCTACCAGATCCTTCACCATACACAGCAAAGCTCAGGCAGTTGCCAAGGCAACAACAACCTACCCATGTTTAGGCATCTGTAGAAACCAGGGCAAAGTACAATTTCTATATTGGTGATTAAAAAAAAAAAAAAAAAAAGCAGACTTCCAAGCACAAAGCCAAGCATTACTTTAAAATGTGGTCTTATTGATAGGATAAACGGGTGGAGAAGAGACTCAGGAAGCTCACAGTGCCTCCTTGGAGAGCCAAAGCAGTCAGCCTAGCCCTGGAGCGCAGACCCTGAAAATATGCTGTGCTCCAGAACAAAACATTTCTGCTTCTGTGCTGCTAGTGACTTTCCTCAGTACTACGTAAAGTCCTCACTTTGCTTGTGAACGTCAGCTGCTCTTAACTGGGATAAGAGGAAAAGACAAGCTGGGGAGATAACACAGTAGAATAAGCGCTTGCCTGGCAAGCACAGGGCCCTGAGTTCAATCCTTGGTACCTCCCCCCCCCCCCAAAAAAAAAGGAGGAAAAGACAAGAAAAGCAAGTTTTAACTAAAGAAGCAACCCCTGGTGGAGGTAAGGAGACGGGGGGGGGGGGGGGGGGGGGGGGGGGGGGGGGGGGGGGGGGGCACAGCGTGGGAGCCCTGGGGAGGCAAAATGAACGAGAAGAGGGGAGCTGGTCTGACCATGGCTCCCCATCTGGAGCCCTCTGTATCCCTACTAAGCACCTTGTCCTCTGCAGACCCGGAGGACACACAACCAGGAAAATGGGGCTCTGCTCACTCTGGTGGTGACTATCTAAAGGACAGCAGAAGGTGGAAAGGGGAGTCAACCCACAGAATCGGGTTGAACTCCTGAAAAGAAATGCTAGCCTCGCCTGGGCAGCTTAGCAAGACCCTACCTAAAAAATAAAAGGGATGGGGACACAGTTCAGTGTAAATGTCCTGAATTCAATCCTCAATTTTTTTAAAATTTTATTTATTTTATTTTTTTCTTGTTTCAGAACTTTTGTTTGTTTGTTTTTCTATTTTTATGGCCGGCTCAGCCTGCCCTGAGGCAGGGCTGGCACAGCATGTGGTGCCGGGGAACTAACCGCGGTCCCTGAAGCCGCCTAAGCTTTCCTAAGCAGGCACTTTAGACCACTGAGTCATCCTGCCGGGCCCCTCAATCCTCAAAATTTTTTTTTTTTAAAAAAAAGTATTTTCCTTACTTATTTTTTTAACTCTATGTTATGGCCGGCTCAGCCTGCCTGGGGGGTGAGGCTGGCGCAGCATGTGGTGCTGGGGATCGAACAGTGGTCCCTAAGCTTTCCTACACAGGTGCTTTAGAACATTCAGCTATCTCACCGCCCCCTCCCAATATTTTTTTAAATTTTTTTTAATAAAAGAGAAAGCCAGGCAAGGTGGCACATGCGTACAATCCAGCATGCAGGAGGCTAACAATGGAGGATCCTTGAGAGCTCAGAATCAACTTCTAATAATGCTCCCAAATATCAAGGAGCATATATTTAAAAATAATCCTTAGGTATATTCGCCAGCAAATGTCAATAAGTTGCAGTTATGTAACAACATTCAGGAAAATCTTTGGTTTGACCATTAACATGAGCATGCAGAAGTGTGAGGTATGTGTGAAGAAGTTGGGACTAAGGTAAAAGCCATCATGAAGAAACAGACTACGTAGTGAGGAAACATTAAACAATAAAAAGAGGGAAAAAAAAATAACTTTAGTTCAGAGACTAGCCTGGGCTACAAAGGGAGCTCAAGCCCAGCCTGAACTGCTTAGTGAAACCCTGTCTCACAAAGACATAAATAAGAAGCCGGGCATGGTGTATACAGTCTTTCCAGTGTGCACATTGGGAATGTGGAAGAGCAGCGTAGGAGTTCCACGACCTGCTGCCCTTCAGAAGAGAAGGGCTGGGGCCAGGGAGATAGGCCAGCAGTCTAAAGTGCCTGCTTAGGTTTGATCCTCTTGGCACTGCATGCTGCGCCAGCCACACCCCCAGGGCAGCCTGAGCCAGCTATAACATAAATAAATAAAGTTGAGAAGAGAAGGGCTGATGAAGGACTCCCAACCTTGGGAATGTAGAACATTAGTTCTGGTAAACAGGGATTCCTTTATCTTTTTTAGTGCAGGGGATTGGACCCAGGACCTTACACTTGGTAGACACAAACTCTACCACCAAGTTATATTCCCAGTTCTGTTAAGAACTTTCTATCATCATGATAAGCCTGAAATTCAAGTGAAATAATATTCAGGAACTTAGGAAGGAAATGTGACTCATTTAAGAAACCCTTACAAAAAAATTTTCTTATCTCACATATTCAGAAGTTCAAAGGCCAAGGCCCCTTAAAGAGAAAAAATTCCCTCTTTTCCAAAAAATACCAGAGAAATAAGACTTATAAGAGCAGGCTTTCAAAACACTTGTGAGATGTATAAACCCTTTCATCCAAGACATCTATCCCTGGAAATTTATTCTCAGGAACTTGTGACACATATGAAAAAAGAGAAATGAAATTGTAAACTGCAAATTCATCTACATTAGCAAAAACATGGAAACAACCTAAAATATCCATAATAGGGGAATGACTTAACCTCATTACAATAGGACAGCACAATAGCTAACATCTTTTGGGGGCTGGGTAGCTCAGTGGGAGAATGCATGCCTAACATCCATAGGGCACTGGGTCTGACTCAGCACTGGACATCAAACTGAAAAAGCTCTTTAAAGGCGATGTGAATACAGGGGAAGCTTTCTAGTACGGAGCACAGGCTTTGCTTACACTAGCTATACACAAAGGGGAAACAGAGAAGTCCTACTCAGTGAGTGCCTAGTATGAAAAAGGGTGGGGCCGTGCAAAATAGAGACACCATATCTCAGTGCATCTCTAATTTGAGGAATACAAATGTAACAATGTTGATTAACAAAAAGAAGAGAGCTGGGTGTGGTAGCGCACACCTGTAATCCCAGCACTCGGGAGGCTAAGGCAGGAGGATCAGTGCGAGTTCAAGACCAGCCTGGGCTACAAAAGTGAGCTCAAGGCCGGCCTGAACCGCATAGTGAGACCCTGTCTCAAAAAGACAATAGATAGATAGATAGATAGATAGATAGATAGATAGACAGACAGATAGAAGAGAGACACCTCAGGCCAGCACAGTCTGCAAATCCTCTCCCCAGTTTACAAGCTAGATGATGCTTGGACTAAGCATAAAATCTCCTGACCAGTACCTTCCTCTTGCACAAAGCACTGCTGAGGTGTGCCTGTAATCCCAGCACTCAGGAGGCTGAGACAGGAGAATCACCATGAGTTTGAGACTCTGTTTCTTTAAAAAAAAAAAAAAAAAAAAAAAAAAGCTTTGCTACCAGGGTAGGTAGCTGTTACTGGATGGTAGCTACTGTTCAGGTTACCCACCTGAAAATACGAAAAGCCAATGCATGTGGAAGGTAAACTACAAAGAATTACGTATTTAGAAAACACATGGGATTTTTGGGTTAGCTCAGTGGTGCAAGTGCCTGCGCTGGCAATCCCAGTCAGTCACAGAGGATGGCAGTTCAATGCCCACACCCGCCGTTAAGGCAGCCTGAGCCAGCCCCTCCGCCCCCCAAAAAAACCCTTCTCAACTTTTTGGAGACAACCCTCTTGAGCCACGCTTCTGTCCCTGCCTTGGACAGAAGCTTTCTTTCCCCCAATAAATATGTTCTGCTCATTAAAAAAAAGAAAAACATAGAAAACACTTTTTATGTTGTTCTTTCACTTTTTAAAATATTTTAAAGAAAGCAAAAAAAAGAAAGTCATTTGGCACAAAAACGATTATCATAGGCACAAAAACATGCAGCTGCTCTAGTTACCTGTGGAAATGGTCTTCATTTGACACCTAGACATCAACAAAATGAGAACATCTTTCACAATTTTACGAAGTACAGGGTAAAGCAAACACTACAGAAATGCAACTTCTCTCTTGAAACACATGGCACGGGACACATTTCGAACACTGCTGTGGAGCTAAGGCAACAAAGGTTTCTGGAATTCTGGGCAGACCACCCTGCCCTCTGCCCTGCCCCAATCAGGAGAGCACATGGGTCTCCAAGACACCATGGCCACACATAGTAGCCCTTCCTTTTTTGTCCTTATTCCCTGCTGTGCACCTTACTGTAGACTTTCAGGTTAGCTTAGCCAGGCTACTGGTAGATATGGATCCTACCTCCAAACAAAAAGCTGCAAAATTTTTCTCATGTCTATTCAGGGGGCAGCTCTGCTAAAGACCATTTTCATATTCAATAACAAGCACCTATGAGGGTAGCTCTTGAAGACAGCAAGGCAATAAGCAACAGCAGCAAGGGCTTCTGTCACTACCAACTGTGACAGTCACTCGTGAAGATCACTTGCTCTCCCTGAGCTTTGCTTTCTTATGTGTAGATCTCTGCTATCTGTTCAAGCATTCAGGGAATAAGATTGTGAGGTTTCTTATCACATCTCTCAGGGACTCCGTGGAAACAGGAGGGCTATTTCAGATTGTCTGTCTCCTCTCACCCATGGTGAAGGAAACAAAGCAACACTGGGGAAGTTTATTGTAAACTACAAATGCCTAGACAACTAGCTCATTTTTATACATACTCATTTTAAAGCCAACTTAAAGTTCAAATATTAACTCAAAAGTAAAATTGCAATGTTACAATCTGGAAAACAGGAGACATTTTCCATAATCCACAGCCTTAATTATCATAGTTGCACATAATTTGAGCAACTATTTCACAGTTGTGTTCAGAGTATACATGTCACCTCACTAGCCTTTGCATGTCCCTCTGGTTTTCAGAACCTTTGTATGAATAGTCATCACCATCCCATTCGGTTCCTCCCGGCTCAGGTCACAGCCCACCCTTCCACCGCAGGATCAGACTTCCCACCAGCCAGCATTCAGTGTTCAGGCCCCAAAGCACACGGTGAGGCATGGCAGGGCCACCCTCCAAAGCAAGAGCTGATGCACTGACCTGAGCTCACCTGAGTAGAGGGCAGAGCTCAGCATGTGTGGAAGACATGGCAGAGAGCAAAGGCCCCTAAGTGCTGAGATAAGCCTGCTCACGCTGGACCTGGGGCTGCACCCACATCAGTGACTCCAAGTCTCTGAGAAAAGTTCTAAACGTTAAATACACTCTGGCTAAAGAAAGAACAAAGTTTTAAAGAATTTTTAATAGAGGTGAATAAAATAAAATCAATATGGGGGGCCCGGCGGGATGGCTCAGTGGTCTAAAGCGCCTGCTTGGGAACGCTTGGGCAGCTTCAGGGACCTTGGTTCCATCCCCGGCACCACATGCTGCGCCAGCCCTGCCCTTGGGGCGGGCTGAGCCGGCCATAAAAATGAGTGAATAAACAACCAAAGTTCTGAAACAAGAAAAAATAAAATAAAATAAAATAAATTAAATTTAAAAAAAAATCAATATGGGTACTATAAAGGTATGTTTTGCATAGTTTGCAATTTAAGTAGATATTGCTCTTTGAGTGATACCAAAATTACTAAGTACTCCAGATGAACCACAACTGTGTGCTCTAAGGGTCTGTTACTCCAGCCTGACTACAAATTAAGAAGGAAGGGGACTGGGTGGCAGCATCCTGGTGTACTAGACTGAATGTCTGTGCCACCCACCGGAATTCCTATGTTAAAAACCAAGCCTTCAGGGGCTGGGGAGATAGCTCCGAGGCACAAGTGCCTGCTGGGCAAGTGCAAGGTCGTGAGTTTGAACCCTGGTCCCACAAAAAAAAAAAAAAAAAAAAAAACCAAGCCTTCAGTCTGTGATCTCAGCATCCATGAAGCTGAGACAGGAGGATTGCTTAGAATTGAGAGTTTAAAGCCAACCTAGACTACACAGTGAGTTCAAGTTCAGCTTGAACTACACAATGAAATCCTGTCTTCACCAAAAATAATAATAATAATAATTAATAAATAAATCAATGAACAGCCCTCAATGTAATGTATTAGTGGGTGGGACTTTTGGGAATTAAACAGGTCAGAACAATGGCACCCTCAGGAATGGATTAATATCCTTTTTTTTTTTTTTTTTTTTTTGAGACAGGGTCTTGCTATGCAGTTCCGGCTGGCCTTGAGCTCACTTTGGTAGCCCAGGCTGGTCTCGAACTCACACCAATCCTCCTGCCTCAGCCTCCCGAGTGCTGGGATTACAGGCGTGCGCCACCACACCCGGCTTAGGAACGGATTAATATCCTTAAAAAAGAAGATCTCTCTAGGGGCTGGGAAGCACAAATGCCTGCTTGGCAAGTGCAAGGTTGTGAGTTTAAACCCTGGTCCTGCCAAAAGAAAAAGGAAGATCTCTCTTTCCACCATGTGGTTGTCTACACTCAAAAGTGAAGCCAATCATGCTGACACCCAAAGCCAGACTCACAGAACTGTGAGAGAGAAATTTCTGTTTATAAGTCACATGTCTAAGGTACCCTGTCACAGCAGCCCAAGCTGAGATCCTCGGCCTCAAGAAGGTTGACACATTCAGCCAAAGAAGACACAGAGTCAGCTGGTGAGTAGAACTGGAACCCAAAGTCAGCACTGTCCTGCACCAAACCCGTGTTTCCCACCTTTGATTCCTTGCTGCAAAATTCCAATTTTTCTATAACCTCATGGGCTTGAGAATAAACCAGACGAGAAGGCAAGCAAAGCCCAGGCAGCTGCTGTGTCCCCCACCAGTGTGATAAATAACAGGTAGAGATGGAGTCAAAAGACACGGCCATTCCATCCAGAAACACGTCATTATACAGTTGAGCTACTGCTTCCTAGAAACTGCTGATGGCAATCTGTGAGCCTCCAAGGACACAGGGTGACCTCTGTGAAAGAAGCCACAGAGTCCCTGTTCCCACTGACCTCTTGCTTCTGTATCTTCATCCTGTTAACACTGAATGGCACTGGCTCTCCATGGGCCCCCCCACTCCCCAATCTAGAACGCCCTGGAGCCTTGAGACTGGCATAGGAGGCAGCTGCACACTAAAGCCTACCAACTCCTTTCCCTCCATGCATGGAGCCCCTGGCACACACAACAGTTACACTCTCATCCCTGTATCACTGTACCTCCTAGTGGATATTCTCTGTAGCTTGTGTGACAGCAGTCAGACTCACCACCCTCTGTCCCATCTACCTTGTACCCACTCCTATCTGGCACTGTCACAGAGGAAGTTTATGTTTCTAGGCCCACCTCTGACACTAAGTTGCTTCCGCAGTACACAAGAGCCCCTTAATCTATCTATCTATCTATCTATCTATGTATCTATGTATCTATGTATCTATCTATCTATCTATCTAACTTTCTCTTTCCTTTAAAGTATTTGGTACAGGGTCTACAGGGTCTCACTTGGTAGATCAGAATTACAGTGATTCTCCTGCTTTCAGCCTCCCATGAGCTGGGATTACAGGCATGTGCCACCATGCCCAGTCTCAAATAATCACCTCAGCGTGCCCTGGGGGTGGGGCCAGCACAGCATGCCAGGATTGAACCTCAGCTGCTGTGCTCTGAGCAGGCACTTTAGTCTGCTGAACTATTTGGCCTGCCCGAAGAGCTGCTTAATCTTGAGCATCCAAAATGCATTTACTGGGAAATGGACAAATCCTTTCCCCATGCCTCAGCATCGAATGCTGGTCAGCCCCCCACCTCCTTGACAGGCACTGGCACTAAGCTGCGGGAACACAGGGCTTTCTCCCACAGGTACATAAACTTTACCTGAATAATGAAAACATCTCATTCAGATGACTACTTTTCCCAGAAATAAGCCATATAGTTTAATGTGCTTTCACATAAATGAGGTCTTTATTCAGCTGAGATGCTAATGTTAATAAACTGTAAAACAAACAAAAAACTATAAAATGTTAAGAACTGGGTGGAGAACCACAGGAGCCAGTACTTGCACAGCATGGTCACTGGCCCAATCCGCACCAAACCTTCAAACCTACCCAGAGGCCCTGGGCCCTAGGGAGTGACCTCAGATCAAAGGGAGCATGTCATCCCTGAGGTCATTTGGACAGGACTCTAATGTCTGGAATTCTCACTCAACATTTATTTCATAACTTTTTCACAGCTAAGTAACTGAAAAAGTAATCATTTCAATGTATTATTCAATCAATAAACATTGCTCAAAATACCCAAGTTCTGGTTCAATCTCTGGCACCACATGCTGCACTGGCCCCATCCCCAGGCGCACTGAGCCCCCAACAGTCCAGGCATGGTGGTGTGTACCTATAATGCCAGCACTGGGGAGGCTGAAAACAGGAGGATCACTGCAAGTTAGAGCTATATAGTGAGACCACACACACATACACACACACGCACACAAACACCCTCAAGTTCCATAAATTTGCCCCTATGAAAAACATAGCAAGAAAACAAAAGGGGCCAGGGAGATAGCTCAATAGAATAAGTACTTGAGTTCAATCCCCAGTACCACAATAATAATAATAATCTTTTTTAAAATAATAATCTTTTTTTAAAAAGAAAAATAAATAAAACAAGTGGGGAAAACCCGCTCAGGGGCCGCCCTTCTGTTCCTCTCTCAGACAGAAGCTTTCTTTCCCCAAATAAAATCTATTCTGCTCATAAATAAATAAATAAATAAATAAAACAAGTAAGCTTTTCATAGACAGAAAGGTGTTTTAAGGATTCAAATTCCAACAGAAAAATACTTATTCAGATGAGCAAATAGTTTCCTCTGCAAGTGACACATTCTGAGATATTTACTCCACCAAACATAACTCATAATGACAACCACCAAGGAAGCAAAACTTAATGGAAAAACCCAATGCTGGCAGCTTGGATCCTTAGCGGGAGAACACAGGGTCCTACCAAAGTAGTGGCTGAGCTTAGGATCTGTTTCTTTCATTTAAAAAAAGAAGAAGAAAAAAGAAAAAAGGTACATAAAGCTACCAATATGCAGGAAAGTTTTAGGGGAGAAGTGAATATACTTTAGAAAGCGTGTTCTCTACAATATATATGTCACTGTTATTATTAGCTCAAGATGACCAGGAAAATAGGATTACCAAATACTGGCCTGAGGCAGCTTAAGAGTGGTGCTCTGCTCACCACTATATCACTGAAGCACAGAAGACACAGCGTCGGGTTGAGGTGATACAGTTCTTAAGCAGGGCCCAGGCCCCTGGTGATGTCCCCATGTATATTTTCTGGGAAGGGGGTCACAGTTATCAGAATTTCAAAAGGTTAAAGAACCTCTATGCCCTTCATGTTACAAATACGAAAGCTGAGGCCCTAAGATCTGTGTTGATCGCCCCAGTGTTAGTCCAACAAAGGCTGGATAGCCCCCAGGGCTACTTACTGCCATACATCTCTCACTCTACTACTGCATATTCTAGGGGAAAACAAAACCACATAAATTTCATACAGGTCCAAAAATTTTACACAAGCCACACACGTATAATTTCTAAAGCTACAGCTAAGTTTCTATTCTTATTCATCCTATCAAAGGTTCCTCATCAAAGTTTCTGATGAGTTGAAGTAGCACTGTCTCATTCAATCCCTACACCAAAAAACACTGCCTTTTTAAGACTGAAAAGGGAAATAAAATGGACCTAGAATATAGCTAAATGGTAAACTCTTGCCTAGAATGTACAACGGTCTGGCCCATAGTACTGCAAGAAGAAAACTAAAAGAAAAAGGGAAACAGAAAATAAAACTGTCTGGTTTATTATGCAAAAAGATAAGCATGCAATCATGTAGGTGAAATGCAAGTCACTATATAAATTAAGAAAGGAGGGGCCCAGCAGGATGGCTCAGTAGAATAAGCACTTGCCTGGCAAGCACATTGTCCTGAGCTCAATAACCAGTCCTGCCCCTCTCCCAAAACAAAAAAAAAAAAACAAAGGAGAAGGAGGTATGCTCAGACAGCCACTGCGACTGGGTGCTTGGGAGGCTGAAAATAGGAGGATCACTACAAGTGCAATCTGTGTAGCAAGACCCTATAGACTCTGTACTAAATACACATTTTTTTAAAAAAGAAAGAAAGAGCCGGGCGTGGTGGCTCACGCCTGTAATCCCAGCACTTGGGAGGCTGAGGCAGGAGGATCGTTGTGAGTTCGAGACCAGCCTGGGCTACAAAAGTGAGCTTAAAGCCAGCCTGAACTGCACAGTGAGACCCTGTCTCAAAAAAAGAAAGAAAGAAAGAAAGAGAAAGGAGATGGCACTCAGGAGGTTGAGGTATGAAGATTGCTGCAAGTCCTAGGCCAGCTGTAGCTACACAGAGAGTTCAAGGCCAACCAGGACTACACAGTAAGACCTGGGGTGGGGGGTGTCTTTTTTGTTTAAGAGTGATTGTATTCAAAATAACCAAATCTAGGGCTCTCAGATGACCACTGTCCCACATAAATACTTTGGAACTATACACATGACAAAAATGTCACATTGTGCAGAATCCCTGGAGAATTCTCCTTTGAAAATGATATCCATAAGCAGACAGGATAACCACCTTAACACAAAAGGTCAGCAGGAATTCCTAGACAACCATCAGGACCCCACTGAGATCTACCCTGGGCCAAGTCTCAGGCACTGGCTGACAGCACTTCCAGGTATGTGAAGGATTACCTTGGAGACCACAAAAAAAGGGCTCTACCTGTGGAATGCAAACTGACTTCATAGCTAAACCATGGCTTCACTGCCTACAGGTATGCAGCTGCAGTTCCAAACAACTGGAAAAAAACTGGCAGCGCTATTGATCACGTGGCACAGTCATTACCTGCCTAATCTACAGGGTGGCCTCCAGGAAGCTGAAACACAATCGGATGGCAGATAAAGCAGGCCAGAGTCAACTGGGAGGCTCAGAGGAGGATGGCCAAAAAACACTTGATAAACACCACTACAATCTCTCAAAACAAGTTCCATTATAGTTAGCAATATTAACGCAATTTTTGATACCCTGTAGTATCTTAGAATGATCAGCTGATGACCTCTTCTGCAGGAGAAGCCTGAGCACCATACCTTAATTCAGTCAGCACAAACGTTCAAAAAGCAGGTAAGAAGAGATACAAGGTTAAAGATAGCCACCTCTGCTCCCTCCCCAAAAATGCAGGCAGGAGCTATCAGAGATCTGGATTGAGTGCCTGAGACCAACGAAGGTAAAGCAACCCTTGGCTCACTGCAGCAGACTATGCTGCAACTATAGATGTTTTCTACATATGCCTTTAGTTAAATATCACCACCTCTTAACAGTAGACAGAAAAAGTAATGAAGCTTCAGCTCCAAACAGCATACGCTTAAGAACAATTTTCATTCAGAGCTGTTACTCTCCAAAAACCTGAGTAGAGAACAGACCTAATCATTCATCTATTCCCTTGTGTTACGTTACTTTCCCAACTAACAAATATCATCAGCCTAATGGCCCAGTCTTTAAAGCTTCAAAACTATTACTAAAAGAAAAACACAGAAGTTTGATTCTAGAATTAAGCTTAAATGCACACAGACCAAAGCTTTCCAGATGAGTCAAGAGAAAGCCAAAGTGCAAAGCACCCACTCAATGTCTCTATGGGGAGGCTGCAGGCGGGCTTGTGAATCAAGCAGAGTAAGAATAGGGACGGAAGAGCGGGACCGGCAGTCCATACTGTGTACAGGAGATCCTAGTTAATGTAGAACCCCTTGGCACAACAGAGTAACTGAAAGGAACTAAGACGAAGGAAGCTCACATCTGCAACTCAGGTTTAACTTCTCTGAGCTGGTCTCTCACTTCAGAACAGCCTGGGAGTGTTTGGTAAACAGCAGAATGAGTAGCCCTGGAGACTCAGCAGCCTACTTCCCTTCATCACAAAAAGGCAGGCCATTCGAGTAATGGAGACAAGGAAAGACCCAGAAGCGGTGTGCATCCCCAGCCGCCCGCTGGCACCGAACCGGCATCCCTGGGGCGTGTCCGCCTCCCAGGCTTCCCAGTGTGAGCCAACGAGACAGCCCATCTGGCTCCCCCAACCAACTAACTCTGCCTGGAAACGAAACCAACCTGTAAGGGCGCCGAAACCCAATGCATCACTGAAATTCCGAGTTGTCTCACCTCTCGGGGCCTGCGAACCCCAGAGAAGAGAGGAGGGAGTTCTTTCCGATTCAGTGAACTCGGGAAACTCGGGGAAAAGAGGGCCAACAGCGCCTGCTAGCCTCCTAGTACCGGGTCCTGCTTCCGAGGAAGGGCTGGGTCCCCGCCCTCCGCGGACTCGGGACAGGAGGATGGGAGGGAGGTAAGGAAGGAAATGGAGGACGCGCTTCAAAGCGCCCACAGGGGCGCATCCGTGTGTCCCGCGCGGTCCCCGGCCGCGTTTCCCGGCCCCACGGGCGCCCCTAAGTCGCCCGCCCCCTACTTCTGCCCCAGCCCCGGGTGCGGCCGCGTCATTCCCGCCGTCTCGCCTGCCCACACCCGAGTGCACCCCACGCGCCCTCCACCGCTCTCGGCGTCCGGGGCCCGACCCCACGCCCCCTCCCATAGAGACAGGAAGTTCCGCGCGGCGCGACGCGGCCTGACAGACTTCGCCACGGGCGCGGCGGGCGGCCTGACAGGATGCGGGCCCCCGCCGCTGACCCGCTCCACCGCGTCCGGACCTGCTGCCCAATCCGTGCGCCCCTCACCTCGGCCACGGTGCGTCCTGCTCCGGCCGTGACGGAGTCACCTCGGCTCCGGTTCGCGCCTCGCTTTGGCCGCGCTGCCCAAACCCTGCCCAGACCCGCCGCGGCCGCTTCTGCCGCCAGCTGCCACTGCGCCGCCCCCGCCGCGCCCGCTGGGCTCGTCCCATTGGCTGTTGGCCGTAGAACCCCTCCCCAAAACCCTTTCAGCGCTCCGGATTGGACTCTAGGACACGCCCCCTAGCGCGCGCAAGGGGACACCCCTTGGAGAGCACTGGCCGTTGTCCTTGTCAATCAAAGAGGAAGTGCCTATTTAATGGGCTGAGCGGTCAGCCCCTGGGGGTCAATCTTTAGGCACAGCCCCGGAGATGGGTGTCCTTGGGGCTGACTCTCTGGGGGGCCAGAGTTTTGTAACTTCGCTCGATCCCAAGGGCAAAGGAAGAATGAGGCTGGGCAGTGCCGTGCTCTACTGGGAGTTCAGGAAATGTAGAATTTTAGAAAGTTTCTTCCCTTAGGGGACTCCATAGATTCCATTTGAGTCCGTTTAATTTGAACAAGGCAAAGACGTGTGTGTGTGTGTGTGTGTGTGTGTGTGTGTGTGTGTGTGTGTGTGTGTGTGTGTGGTGCGCAGGCGCGCAAGCACGCATATACAGATAGCAGGGTACTGGGCAAATTGCACGCACTCTTGCTAATTCTCATTAACCTGGCTTCACGGGCTGTTAGCCACATTCTCCAGAAGAAAATAATAATGAATCAAGTTGGTTTTTATTGAGCACTGTTCTAAGCACTTTCCAAGCACTGCCTCCTACAGCCTTGGCGCCGAGTGGTGAAAGCATGCCCACGTGAGAGTTCGGAGAACTTGACATCAGGAACCTTTCTAGGAGTGAAGTGAAGGTGGGGAGGAGGGAGACCCAGGTCATCCCTGCTGCTGCTGGCTCCACATCACTCAAGTGAGAATGATCATGAGGGCCGCTTAAATTAAAATGTTAAAGGAAAAAGCAAGATCAGTACAGAAAGCTGGAAACGCCATAATTGCTACTGCAGACTGTTTACTCTGCTGAACTGTCCTTATAAGGATGGAGGGGCGGGTGAGATAGCTCAGCAGACTAAAGTGCCTGCTTAGGCCAGCTTAGGCAGGCGCAGGGACGGGACCAGGGCTCAATCCCAGGTACGACATGCAACACCAGCCCTGCCCCCAGGGCGGGCTGAGCCAAGCCAGAGTCCGGGCAACCACAGAGTCGGGTTGTAGTGGTGCATACTTGTAATCCCAGCATGGGAGGTTTGAAAACAGGAGGATCACTATGAATCCAAGCTGTGCAGTGAGACCCTGTGAGAACCAAATAAAAGTTAAATAAAAAAAAAAAAAAGAAAGAAAAGAAAACAAAATTGAGAAAGCATTGTGAGGACCCAGGTTGAATCCCCAGCACAATAGCAAGGAAAAAGGCATGAAGAAACAAAGAAAGCTGGGTGTGGTGGCAAACCCCTGTAATCCCAGCACTGAGGGAGGCTGAGGCAGGATGATCTCACAATTTCAAGCCCAGCTTGGGCAACTTAGAGAAACCCTGACTCAAAATTTTAAAGAGGGGGGAGAGGCTGGGGAATGTAGCTCAGTGTGAAGGGTCTAGGTTCAGTCTTCTAGTACTACAAGGAAGGAAGGTGAAGGAAAAGAGAACCGACATGTGATGACAAGCCACTGCCCGGAAGTCCCTACCCATTTCCGGTACTCAGCCCACAGGGGCCTGTCTGGACCAAGCGTGAGGAACTTGGGTATCCTCTGGGCTCACTGCCCTGAGACCTGGCCAAGATCAGCTTGTGCTGCAGATAGGCACCCTGGGAAATCCCAAGAGGCTCCCCAGGTCTCCTGCCCAGGTCTCCCTCTAGCCTGTGCTCTTCCCTGCCTCCTACACTCTCTCTCCATCCTCCCAACACCCCTGGGCTCCTTACGCACTCAACATAGATCCTGCTTCACACTGAGCCCCGGGGCTGAGAACCACAGCCCAGCATCATACCTGTCCTGTGCACCAGTGAAGTACCCTGCCCCTGGAGCCCTCCTGACCACCTTGGTCCTCGGGCTTGTAGCCTGGTGATGTCGCATGCCACCTCTAGCACATGCCTTGCCTACCCTCCGCTCTCCTCTTATCGCCCTGCTCCTTCTCAAGGCAAACACACAATTCCTTTACCTTGTGCTGAGCAGTTTGACACTGCTTCATCCTTTGGGTCTCCGCGCCTTCTTGTCCACATCCTTCCTCCCACCCCAGAGCTGCGCTTCGGCAACGATGAAGTTCCTCACAGACTTCGCCATACTGCAAGCAGCCTTCTTCTTCTGTCACTGGGAGCAGCCTGGAGTCCAATCCTGTCCCTTCCCCTTTCCAGCCAAGGGGCTTTGGGCAAGTTGTCAAACTCTATATTCCTCTGTGTCCCCGTCCTCTGTCACCAGGGCTGGTGACAGAGCAGCTCTCAGACCTGTGGTAAGGAGTAGAGGTTTGGAGAGCTCTTTGTCACCTGCCCATTGGCACCATCATCCCCACTGCCACAGGGACCAAACCCAAATAGGGTCACCCTTTGTCAGCCATTTCATACAACACAGTCTGGCTGGACAGACAGCCTGAGCCAAGGCATGCTTCCGTAGGGAACAAAACATCCCCCAAAGAAACAGTGTTAGGTCCAAACCCATGCAGTGCACCAGACCAGGCATTCTGACATGAGTAGGTTTATTGGGGGCAGCAAGCAGGCTGTCTAGTGGACCAAGACAGCAGCGAACAGTGGGAGGGGGAGGGACAGGAGACTTTATAGGATCTTTCAGGGAGCGTAACCACGGGCTGGAACTGCCAGGTAACAGCCAGATCATGGGTTTCGGGAGTGGAGGGTAGGAATGCTGGCAGGGCTACCTGGTCTGTGGGGGACCTTCCACGTTAACAAAGGAGAGTTGCCATGGTTGCCCGTCCAGGTCCAAGTCAGGTGCACCCGTTCTGTGGTTTTGGGTTTGACTCTGCATGGAGTCCAGGGGGAGAGAGTTTGGGTGCCTGGGAAACCAAGAGGGAGATGCGAAAATTTGTTAGAAAGCCTCCTCCCCAGGACAGAAATTAAGACCCATTCTCCGACCTTGCAGAGTGGGGCTTGAGAGGGGGCTGGGAACCAGGACCAGGGCTCTGCTCAGGGTCCTAGGTACATGCAGGGAAGACAGAGCCTACTGCAGGACTGGCGCAACAGGGCCAGCAACAAGAAGATCCAACTGTGCCCAAATGGAGGGAAGACAGAGAGCAAAGGAGAAAACAGGATCTGCCAGGCCAAGGCATCACAGGCATGGGGGGCAGCCGGGGTGATGAGGGGTGGAAGGCAGCTGGGCAGTGCTCCCTGAAACCCTTGACTCACCAGCACTGCTGGCCTGAACCTTGTGACTTCCTGAAGTGGGCCCCAGGTCCCTCAGCCATGCAGTCAGGATGATCAGGACTTAGTGCTCCGAGAAGCCCAGTTTCCTGCGTTCAAGGCTCCATTGCTGCAGGTCGGGGCCTGGCAGGGCCGCTGTCTCCAGCACCCCACGCCTTCTGTAAAAGGCATCAACTTGTTTTAAATTGAGACCAGGGAGCCAGGGAGATAGCTCTGTAAAATAAGTGCTTGCCTAGCGAGCATAAGGTCATGAGTTCAATCCCCAGTTCCACAAAAAAAAAAAGAAAGAAAGAAAAAACTGAGACCAGGGGACATGGATGTACCTGAGTGGCAGAGCAGAGAGCACTTGCCTAGCATGTACAAAACACTTGGTTCCATCCACCAGGGCTAATCAATAAACAAATATAGAAAGGAGGGCAGAAAATAACAAACTGGAAAGAAGACACAAAGCCAGAAAGGCAAGGAAGACAGCTTAGATCCAAGAACACAAGCTTTGCAGAGTTAATATCTTGGAGATGCCCGAGGGTTAATCATGTGGCACAGGAAGCTACTTCGGGAGACACCTAGGCAAGAAACATTCCCCTGCCAAGCGGTGTAAAGATCTGCATTCCTTGGGCCCGGCAGAATGGCTCAGTGGTCTAAAGCGCCTGCTTGGGAAAGCTTGGGTGGCTTCAGGGACCGTGGTTCAATCCCGGGCACCACATGCTGCGCCAGCCCTGCCCTCAGGGCGGGCTGAGCCGGCCATAAAAATGAGTGAATAAACAAGCAAAGGTTGTGAAACAATAAATAAATAAATAAATCTTAAAAAAAAAAAAGATCTGCATTCCTTGTGAGTGTTCTATTTACAAGACAGCAGTGGCCTGGCTTTCTCATGTCGTTTTGCTCTTTGGCCTGTGCTGTCTGCTCACGTGAATGGTACTGGCAAGGACAGTGCTCCACACACAGGCACCATGCCCAGCCGGAGCCTCTTTCTCCCCAAGAGCAGCTGGCAACAGCCCTTGATGGCCAGGTTCCCCCATGGGGCACTGCCAGGATGCCCCGAACCAGGTCTGCCCATTTTTCAAGCATCCCTCTGCTGGAGAGAGGGCATTGGTACTGAAGAGTGCTCATGTAATAGGTAGACAAGCTCATTTGGAAGGTGGGGGGTACGGTTTTGCTCTTTGTGCCGAAGTGGGTCAAGTGTCTGTTGTGGCTTGTGTCTAGAGTACCCCCTGCATCCCCCTCCCACTCCCAAGTCTCATGTGGTCATAGGTGGGGATTTTTCAGAAGTGACGGGATCTGGAGCACCTGCAGCTGGAATTGTCTCTTGGTACCATGCTAGGCTCAAGGGTACCAGGACTAAGGGTGTGAGTGCTACTTATCCTAAGTAGCCCAGATAAAATGTAGGGACAGAAAGAGCCCCTTCTGTGGTCGCCCCTTGTTCTCCTCCCCCCCTTTTTCTCATCTCTCCCAGAGATCAGACTCAGGACCTGTGTTTGCCAGGTGGGTAGGTGGGTGCTTATGCCACTGAGCTATCTATCTCCCTGGCTTGCTTTGCTATCTTCTGCCTGGCACAAACCATTTCTCCTCTGTGATACGACCTTGCCTTGCTGCAGTCAGTCATGGACTCAAACCTCTACAAACAGTGAGCTAAATAAACCTTTTCTTCCTTAACTTTGGGCACCATGGGGCCAGTGAGATGGCTCAGCAGTCTAAAGCGCAGGGACTGAGGTTCAATTCCCAGCACCACCCCCAGGGCAGGCCGAGCTGGCCATAAAAATAAAAAAATTTTTAAAAAGAAAAAAGTTGTAGCCGGGCGTGGTGGCTCATGCCTGTAATCCCAGCACTTGGGAAGCTGAGGCAGGAGGATTGGTGTGAGTTCGAGACCAGCCTGGGCTACAAAAGTGAGCTCAGGACCAGCCTCAACTGCATAGCGAGACCCTGTCTCAAAAAGACAAAAAAAAAAAAAAAAAAAAAAGTAAAAAGTTTAGGGGCTGAGGAGATAGATCAGCAGAATAAATGCTTTCCTGGCAAGTGCAAGGATCTGAGTTCAATCCCTGGTTCTGCAAAAACAAACAAACGAAAAAACAACTTTGGGCACCAGGTATTTCGTCCCAACAACGAGAAAAAAAGTAACACAGAATTTGGTATCAGATGGGGCCCAGCAGGATGGCTCAGTGGTCTAAAGCACCTGCTTAGGAAAGCTTAGGCGGCTGCAGGGACTGGGGTTCAATCCCCGGCACCACATGCTGGGCCAGCCCTGCCCTCAGGGCAGGCTGAGCCAGCCATAAAAACAAACAAACAAACAAACAAACAAACAAACAAAAGTTCTGAAACAAGAAAATAAATAAAATAAAATAAAATAAAAATTTTTTAAAGTTCTGAAACAAGAAAAAAATAAAGAATTTGGGGGGCTAGCCGGGCGTGGTGGCTCACGCCTGTAATCCCAGCACTTGGGAGGCTGAGGCAGGAGGATTGGTGCGAGTTCGAGACCAGCCTCGGCTACAAAAGTGAGCGCAGGACCAGCCTCAACTGCATAGCGAGACCCTGTCTCAAAAAAGACAAAAAAAGAATTTGGTATCAGAGAAAGTCCAGTTGTCATGGTAACTGTCCCTGATTGTGTGGTTTAGAAGTCTTTGGAGCTGACTTTTTTTTTTTTTTTTTTTTTTTTTTTTTTTTTTTTTTTTTTTTTTTTTTTTTTTTTTTTTTTTTTTTTTTTTTTTTTTTTTTTTTTTTTTTTTTTTTTTTTTTTTTTTTTTTTTTTTTTTTTTTTTTTTTTTTTTTTTTTTTGGAGCTGACTTGTGAGAAGGGGAAGAGCTAGGAAAGTTGCAGAGATCCCAGCTGAAAAGTAGAGTGGGAGCACCTGAGGCTTGCTTGATGGGAGATTCTGGTCAGACCTCAGAAGACCAGAGGCTGATAGAAATCCTGCTGGCAAAGACCACGCTTGGGCAGTTTCTGCTGGGATGAAGGACTGCATTGGCTGCAGGACTGCAGATGATGTGCAATGCTAGGGGTCAGCAGAAACTTTGTCCGTTTTGCTCCTTTCCAGAGACTTTTCTGAGACTGAGATTAGGAGCAGTAGACTAGGGCCGGCAAGATAGTTCAGTGAACTAAATGCCTGCTTAGGCAAGCACAGGAGCTGGGGTTCAATGCCTGGCACCACATGCCGTGCTGGCCCTGCCCCTGGGCACACTGAGCTGGCCACTAAGTCCAGGCATGGTGGCATACTCCCAGCACTGGGAGGCTTGAAAACAGGAGGATCACCATGAGTCTGAGCGGTGTAGTGAGGCCCTGCACAAAATAAAAATACAAATTTAAATTTAAAAAAGAGCAGCATGGGCCCGGCGGGATGGCTCAGTGGTCTAAAGCACCTGCTTGGGAAAGCTTGGGTGGCTTCAGGGACCGCAGTTCGATCCCCAGCACCACATGCTGCGCCAGCCCTGCCCTTGGTGTGGGCTGAGCCGGCCATAAAAATGAGTGAATAAACGAACAAAGGTTCTGAAACAAGAAAAAAATAAATAAATAAAATTTAAATAAAAATAAATAAATAAAAAAGAGCAGTAGACTAATTAATCTAGTAGGAGAAATTACAAGGGAGTCTAATGTGGGGCAGTGGCCTGGCTACTGTTGGGAGCCTTTAGCCAGACTTATGGTGAGAATTAAGAGCAAAAAGCCCAGCACAATGATTTAAAACATAGTGCCAAGCTGGGCATGGTGGCGCACCCCTGTAATCCCAGCACTTGGGAGGCTGAGGCAAGAGGATCCATGTTGGTCCAAGACCAGCCTGGGCTACAAAAGTGAGAGCAAGGCCAGCCTGAACTGCACAGCGAGACCCTGTCTCAAAAAGGTAAATAAAATAAAATAAAACAAAACATAGTGAGTTCAGCCAGAAAGGAAGCTCCAGTAAAGTTGCAGGCTACAAAAAGGAGACAGAAGTTGGTTGCTGAAAAGACTAGCAAGAAAAAGCTAAGTAAGAAGACAACAGAAAAGGTGGCCTGAGGACATCACAAGAACCAGCAGGCCTCCAGTCTGCAGTCTTAGATTGCAAAAGTGAAAGCCTTTGGTTTGACAGCCGGGCGTGGTGGCACACACCTGTAATCCCAGCACCTGGGACACTGAGGCAGGGGGATTGGTGCGAGTTCAAGACCAGCCTGGACTACCAAAGTGAGGTCAAGGCCAGCCTGAACTGCACAGTGAGACCCTGTCTCAAAAAGACAAAAAAAAAAAAAAAAAAAAAAAAGGCTTTGTGGGGCCTGGCGGGATGGCTCAGTGGTCTAAAGCGCCTGCTTGGGAAAGCTTGGGCGGCTTCAGGGACCGCAGTTCGATCCCCGGCACCACATGCTGCACTAGCCCTGCCCTCGGGGCGGGCTGAGCTGGCCATAAAAATGAGTGAATAAACAAATAAAGGTTCTGAAACAAGAAAAATAAATAAAGAAATAAAATAAAATAAAGAAAAGGCTTTGCTTTTCAAAGAGAGCCCAAGTGCACTGCTCCTCAGGACTTGGTTCATAGGAACTCAACCCCTGCAGCCAAGAGAGAGGGAGGCCTGGACACTGCTCCAGCTGGCAACAGAGCTTGGGGTCATCCATGTGGTGCTAACTGTAGGAGCATGCAGAATGCAAGAGTCCCAGATTTCAGAAGGGCTAGGAAGCCAGGCAGTGTGCCTGAGAGGGCAGCGTGTCAAGCTGTGACCTTGAAGCTGACAGAGCAGTGGAGACCACAGGAGTTTGGAAAAGCTAGGAACATAAATCACTGATAAAAACCAAGAGGGAGCAGAGCTAGCCCCAGAGAGAAGCCTTAGGAGTTGCCACCACCCACAGTGCCATAGCCCTTTTTTTTTTTTTTTCCTTTTATGTATTTAGTACAGGGTCTACTGGGTCTCACTACACAGATCAGACTGGTAGTGATCCTCCTGTTTCAGCCTCCCAAGCACTGGGATTACAGACATGTGCCATCACAGACCTAGACTCCATTACCAAATCAACATGTAGCAGGGGGGGGGGGTTCTGGGAGTTGAACCCCAGTCCCTTTGCTTGCCTGAGCAGGTGCTTGGTCCGCTGAGCTATCTCACTGACCCTTAAAGCCCTTTGGAGTTGACGACTTGCCCCAGATTGCTGGGGATGCTGCAAGTGGAACGGGGAAGTGTAACCACGACCCTGCTGCATTTTGGTCTTGTTTCCTTCCCATTCCTTGCCGTCTCCCCATTCGGAATCTTTTGAAATGCAAATGTCTACCTTGTGCCATTGAATGTTGGAAGTGCTTAACTTTTGAAGGGCTCGCAGCTGAGAGTTTGCAGTAAGTCTCAGGGGAGACTTAGATTTTTTTGCAGTGCCGAAGCTGTCAGAACCGAGGCAGCTCTTCGACGTGGGCTAAATGCTTTTTGCTTCAAGGGATGTGCATGATTTTTTGCAGGGCCAGGGCCAGGCTCTGCCTCTGTTTAGACGTCCTCCTGCTAAAGCCTTGGGTGGCCACCTGCAGGGCCTTTTCAGAGATGCCTGGATCTGGAGAGTGTGTGGCACAAGAATTGATTCATGGCACAGTGCTAGGCTCCAGGGCACTAGGAGTAAAGGTGTGTGCTGCCCGCCCCACACAGGCTTGGTAAGATGTAAGGGACAGAAAGAGCGGTGGCTGTCCCTATCGCTTTGCCATCTTTGGTCTGCCGTGAACTGTTTAACACCACCCTGCCTTGGAGCCAGCCTATATGGACTGAATCCTCTACAAGCTGTGAACTAAATAAGCCTTTCACCCTTTAACTGTAGGTATTGGATATTTTGTCTCACCAGCAAGAGAAAAGTGACTAAGACACTGTCCCACCTGTGGACCTCCTCCTTCTCCTGCATGGCAGTCACGGGGTGCCCCTTGTCATCTGACCTGGGGCCTACAGACCCTAAAATAATACTTTTGTTTGTTTGGTAGAACTAGCATTAAACTCAGGGCTGGGCATAGTGGCACACATCTATAATTCCAGAGCTCAGGAGGCTGAGGCAGGAGGATCCCTGAGAGTTTGAGATCAGGCTGGGCTACAAAGTGAGTTCAAGGCCAGCCTGAACTACATTATAAGACCCTGTCTCAAAAAACGAAAATAATAAATAAATAAATAAAAACTCAGTATCTTAGGATTGAACTGCATTCCTGGCTCCTTTTTATTTTTTATTTTTTTCAAATTGCATCCGGGGCCATGGTGGCACACCTGGCGTATGGGGCCGAATATTGAATTCAGGTTCTTGTACTTCCCAGGTCAGTGCTTATTCCTCTGGACTATCTCTCCAGGACCCCTGGCTCTTTTTTATTTGTGTACTTTGTTCTTTAATTGTTTTAGTGGGAGTCATACCAGAAATCAGACTCAGGACCTTGCACTTGCCAAGCAGGCACTGTGCCTCTGAGTTGCATCCCCAGCCCACTTTCTAATTTGGGGGACAGGATCTCACTAAGTCACTAAGTTGCCCAGGATAAGTTGGAACTCATGATCCTCCTGCCTCAGCCTCCCACAATACCAAGATTGTAGCTGTCCACCACCATGCCAGCATAGGACACTTTGAATTCTTAATGGAATACATTTGGCTTCTATAGTTCCTATTTCAAGATGACAGAGGGAGAGCGAGCGAGAGAGAGAAAGAGAGAGAGAGAGAGAGTGAGAGAGAAAGAGAGAAGAGAGGAGAGGAGACAGGAAAAAGGGAGAGAAAGAGGAGGAGACAGGGTACAAGGAAGAAAGAGGAGAGAGAACAGAAAAAGGGAGAGGAAAAAAGAGAGAAGGAAAAAGGAGGGGAGAAGAAGGAAAAAGAAAAAAGAAGAAAAAGGAGAGTGAGAAAGTTGCGCTCTAAGGGCTGGCCAGATAGCTCAGCGGATTAAAGCACCTGCTTAGGCAGATTCGGAGGCTGGGGGTCCACTCGCTGGCCTGCCATGCTGGCCCGGCCCCCAGGGCACACTGAGATGGTGACTGAGATCGGGCGTGGTGGCGCTTACACCTGTAATCCCAGGGCTTGGAAAGCTGAAAAACAGGAGGATCACTGTGAGTGCGATCTGTAGTGAGACCCTGTAGATCCTGTACTAAACACATAGAACAAGAGTGGGGAAGGAAATTGTGCTCTAAACCTGAGCCAAAAGTTTAGCAGACCTTCCCTTCCCTCATCCTGAACAGAGACAAAGCTGACCTTGAAGGCTCCTCCGGGCCTTTTTTATGTGGGAGAGGGGGAGACAAGGTTTCTCTGTGTAGTTCAGGCTGGCCGGCTAGCACAGCCTGCCTCAGGCTCCCGAACGCTGGCATGGGTCACTGGCGTGAGCCACTGCAGTGGCTCACAGCTCTCGTAAGCCAGGAACCTGGGTGAACCACTCAGTGTCCAGCCTCGGGGCTTTCCGTGGCCAGGGACCAGAGCTGACCTCCACTTCCCAGGGCAGCTGTTGGGGGATCCAGGGCCATTGTGCGTGGAAAGGGCTTGGGGCGACAGGGCTGGCTGGGTGTACCTGCAGTTTGGGGCCACCACCTCCAGGCGGGTACAAGGGGCAGAGCCTCCAGGTCCCAGCTCACTGCCCTCACCCACCAAGGCCTCAGCCAAGTGGATCTGGCTCATACCGGGGGTGGACGAGCCGAAGCAGGAGACTCTGGCTCCTGGTTATCACCCACCCACTTGCCCTTCCTCCAGGCAGCCTGCATTCCCCGGAGCCCTGCTCCTCCCCTCCAGGATTGCTGTCCCTGCCTCCTTTGCAGGAGCCGCTGCTCCCCTCAGCCCCTTTTTTTTTTTAATTTTTTTAAATTTTTATTATTGTTTCAGAACCTTTGTTTATTCACTCATTTTTATGGCCGGCTCAGCCCGCCCCGAGGGCAGGGCTGGTGCAGCATGTGGTGCCGGGGATTGAACCGCGGTCCCTGAAGCTGTCCAAGCTTTCCCAAGCAGGCGCTTTAGACCACTGAGCCATCCCGCCGGGCCCTCCCCTCAGCCCCTTTGCAGCTGCCAAGCCTGCAGGCAGGGGAGGCCAACTCCCCTTTAGCCCAAGCAGCCCGGAGATGTGCCCCGAGTGACAATTGCCCAGCATGTGTGGATGGTGCTGAGGGCAGCGAAATGCTGAGCAGACCCAGGGTGGCCATCCACACCCAGGCATGCTCCTGCACAGGCAGCGGTGGGCACAGGCAACGGGGAGCAGGAGGCCAGGGAGCTGAGCATTTGCCACATCGAAGAATGGCAAATCCAGAAGACCCAAGGCTGACCAGGTATACATCCTTTCCTCCTTCTGATGCAGGAAGAAAAACTGACCTTCCAACCTGAAAGACACTTGGATGAGTTCGTGTTCTCTAAAATCGAAGAATGAATTTTAGGAATGAGAGGGAGGTTTAGAATAGAATATTTATTGGGAAAGAAAGCTTCTGTCCAAGAGGAGAACAGAAGGGGCACCCTAGTGGGTTGTGCGGGAAATTGTCTTTTTTAGGAGTCTTGTAGGGCAAAGCCATGTGATAAGGTGGGCCTGAGGTGAAACTAGGGGAACTTGCTTAGGTGGTCATGAGGTGGGACAAAGCCATGGTCGACCAATGAGATTACAAGCATCATTGTTCAGGTAAAAGTGATTAAATTGGAAGCAAATTGGGAAGCAAGTCACTTAGCAAGTGGGCATGAATACAGAATAAGGGTTCTTTTTGTTGGGGTTGAGTTTCTGACTTGTTTAGGCTCTTTTAGGGTGATCAATATTCATTTAGAATATCAATCCCTGATACCTAACTTTAAGTGAGTGGGCGGCTGTATTTCTTTATTTATTTTTTTTTGTTGTTGTTGTTTGTTTTGTTTTGTTTTAAGCTCTGGTCCACAGGTGGGGTGCCTGTCTCTTGTAAAGCTGTACAGTTAAGTTGTTTTCCATATTGCCCTCAAGGGTCTGGCCCTATCTGACGGCCTATAATATTTTTATCTAATTTGGCTGCCTACAACACTTCCAAGGGGAGAAGTGGAGGCCCAAGGAAGTTAGCGGAGTAAAGTCAGGGATCCCTTTCCAAGTCGGGTCCCTTGTTTGCCTGGGGCCCTTCACACAAGGGCTGGGCCTCTCTCCCTCCCTGGGAGGTGGGTCCCACGCTAGGCCTGCATGAAAATCCATAGCCAGGGTTCCTGGGGGTGGGGACCAGAGGAGGGGCTGTGGGCGGGGCTTGAGAAGGCCCACAGCCTCATAGGGGCCTGGGAGGAGGTGTGCGAGGGGACAGCACAGAAGTGATCCAGGCTTTGAAGGCATATGAGGGGTGGGGGATGGGTGTAGGGAGGGTAAGGGGACCACAGGCAGGGCTGGAACTAGCGCGAGCACGGCGAGCCCAGCATGAGGCCAAGGGCACATGCTCAGGGCCTGTCATCAGGCTTCTGGGTCCTGGCAGCGCCTGGGTCCTGGCAGCTTCTGGATGGCCAGGTCCACTCCTGCTGTCCCTCTGGACTGGCTCATCCTGTCCTGACAACTGGATTCTCTGTGCAACTGGTTCCAGCTGCACTCTGGTTTCAGATTGCAGCACGTGTGCTCATTAAAGCCCCTGGGAGGATTGGGTGGCCCGGAAGGGTGCTTGCCTGTGCCACGCCCGGCCTGGCCTGATGACAGGCCGGCGTTGTCCTGCTGTTTGCCCACACAGCAGATACCAGTGCTGAGCCCTGCCTCTGATAGCTCCGAAGCCTTCACAGCTCCCAGGGGTGTCCCAACAGAGAGGGGGTTCAGGGACAGCGGAGGCCACGTCACCAGCCATTTTCCTGAGGCTGGGCAGAACCTTACTCTGCCATTCCCTCACGTACCGAGCCCCTGACATCTCCTGCACTGTGGCTTCAGCTTCTGTGGCTCCATACCCTCCTGCCATTGTGCCCCAAAACGGCACGTCTCTGCCACCACTCTTCTCATAGAACCCTCCTGAGAGAACCCCAAAACACAGCAGAGTTTTTGGACAGAGCGAGAGTAACTCCTCTAACCTCTGTCCTTCTGTGCCATAGACTTTCGCATTTTCTTAAGTGCTTGAGCCAAGTGTGATGGTACACGCCTGTGTTCCCCGGACCCAGAAGGCTGAGATAGGAAGGCCACCATGAGTTTGAGGCCAACCTGGGCTACAGAGTGAGCTGAAACCCAGCCTGAACTAAGGATCAAGACCCTGTCTCAAAAACTCAAAAACATGAAATAAATAAATAAATAAATGATGTTCCCTCCTGGCCTTCTCAACCAAACGACAAGAGAGCCTAGGCCATGGCCCACACCTGAACCTGACAGTTGGGATACTATGGCTTGAAGGTGACCCTTAAAATATCCTGTCTTGGAAATGCAGCCTCCAGTGTAGTGATGTGGGGAGGGTGTTTAGGTCCCTGGAGCTGCCACTGTGCCAATCACGGGCAAGACTTTGTTATAAAGTGGGCTCTCCCCACCCCACAGTGTCCTCTAGCTGTGGGACACCCTCTGCAGGCAGGAGGAAGGCCCTCAGCAGAAGCACCCCGCCCAGCTCAGGCTTCTCAGCCTCCAGAATCAGGAGCAAACTATGCTTTCTGTTTGTTTGTTTGTTTGTTTGTTTGCAGATAAGGTCTGGCTATGTGGCCGAGCCTGTCCTCCAACTCCTGGCAGTCCTCCTGCCTCAGCCTCCTGCGCAGGGCGTGCATCACCTTGTCCGGCTCTGGGTTCCTCTTTCTATTGCACAATGGACTTTTGATCGATGTGTGGGTTTATACCTGCTCCTCCCTGGGCAATAGTTTCACTGTCTCAAAGTCCCTGCACTGTCCTAGCCAGCCCTCCTCCCAGTCTCAAACCCCCAGCACCCAGTGACCTTTTCAGCCTCTGGAGTTGTCTTTTCCAAAGTGTCACCAGGCCAGAGCCACCCTGCACACTCCCTTTACAGTGGGCTCCCTTCACGCAGAAATATGCGCTTCCGTGTGGTCACGCACGATCCATGAGCTCAGCACTCTGGGAGTCTGAGGCAGGAGGGTCACAAGTACACACTCGGCTTGGACAACTGACTGAGACCCTGTCTCAAAATAAAATTAAAGAGAGCTGGAGGGTGTAGCTCAGTGTGAACGCCCTAAGCTAAACTTCTCAATTAAAAAAAAAAAAAAAAAAAAGCACTCAGGATTTCTCTATGTTTCTTATTTATTCAGTTATATATTTGTTTATTTTGGTGGTACTGGGAATTGAACCCAAGGCTTTATGCATGCAGGCAATCACTCTGCTTCTGAGCTACACCCCAGCCCTCCTCCACACCTTGTTATGCTGCCTTACTGGCTCTTTCTTTTCTATCAATCAATGCTCTTCAGTTTTACCATGCAGTGCCACAGGTTTACCCATCCTGTGACTGCAAGGCCTCTCGGTGCTCCTGCATTGCAGCAGTGATGCTAAAGCCCCTATGAACACCGAGGGGGCTCATGTGCGCACCGAGTTCTCAGCTCCTCCGAGGAAATACGAGGTCTGTGTTTCATCACAGTGCAGCCCCTTGTGTCCAGTGGGATAGAAAACACAGCCATGGCGCAGAAATTGGAGGCGGCCTGAGCTCACCTGAGCAGGAGACACTGAGGTGCTCTAGGCTAGGAGGAGGTGGTGACCAGGGTCAGTGTGGCGCTCTCTGTCCAAGGCCTGAACTGTCAAGGGCAGGTGAAACACACACCAGGTGCTCTGGGGAAAGGTGCTGTAACTGCATCTCTGTGACAAGGGGGCTCAGGGGCTGGTGGCATGGGTGGCTGACAAGGGTGCCTGATGGCAACTGTGTCTGTGACTTGGAAGCCTGTCCCAGGCTGAGGCTCCAAGGATATCCCCAGCCCAAAGGGACCACCCAAGACTGGGCAGCTAAGAGCAAAAATTTCCACTTGTCCTCCTGTTCCTTATATTTTCAAAGCCTTTCTGTTTGGGCTCCCCTGCCCAGGAGGCAGGAGACACAGTGCCCTACAGACCGGAAGGAGTGTCTAGTGTCACCCAGACACACCCCCGCCTTGGTGGCCATGACTCAGCCGTTGCCAGCCCCGGAGCCTCCTCTGCCCCCGGCTCTCCCACATCCTGGCTCCACCAGCTGGGCCGTTCCTCTCTGCCAGCCTCAGGGAGGGGGCTGGGCCTGGAAACCATCTGCCCAGGGGACAGCAGGAAAGCAGGGGACAGTTCCCAGTGACGGGGATGTCATTGTTGCTGCTAAGAATAGTAGGGAGGTGCCCAGGGCTGGGCCCAGGGCCAGGTGTGCAAGCTAAGCCAGGTTCTAGCCACCTGGCAGAGAGGGACAACCCTCCCCAAAGAAACAGCCCTGGGTAGAGAAGGAACAGACCTGACCTTCAACCACACAGCCAGTAGCTAGAGCCAGGGTCTCCCAGGGATGCCAATTCGAGCACCCTGGCTTTGAAGTCAGAGATGTATTTCTTTTTAAATTTGTGTGCTCTAATTATGGAACATTGGACTATGTATACAACTACTTCCTCTCAGTTCAGAGAGAAGAAATTTTGTCTTTTTTAAAAATCTATCTCCTGGGCCTGGCGGGATGGCTCAGTGGTCTAAGGCGCCTGCTTGGGAAACCTTGGGCGGCTTCAGGGACCACGGTTCGATCCCCGGCACCACATGCTGCGCCAGCCCTGCCGTCGGGGCAGGCTGAGCCGGCCATAAAAAATGAGTGAATAAACAAATGTTCTGAAACAAGAAATAAATAAATAAATTTAAAAAAAAAAAAAAAAAAAAAAAAAAAAAA
>PVJA010003133.1:0-54884 GCA_004027025.1 Myocastor coypus
AAAGAAAGAAAGAAAGAAAGAAAGAAAGAAAGAAAGAAAGAAAGAAAGAAAAAGACAGATCTACTTCTGAATACATGAAACATAGGGAGATATTTTAAATCTAAATCATTTTGTTATACTATTCTTATATTTATTCAACATTATACTTTTATAACTTGACAGATACCACATGCAAGCCTCTTTATGTTAAAGGATTAGCAGCATTTTGTTCTTCAAAATTAACTCATTAACACTAAGTACTGATTTACTTGTATTTATTTATAGAACTACTCACAGCAACTAAAATTATTTGAAATAAAAATTCAGTTTTTTGAGTGAACTTAAATGTTGAAGATCATCATGTCTGCATCTTGTACTCTGAACAACTACTATGAAGACAACAATATACAATATAGTAACTATTGTAACTGTCATACTAACTTGTTTTATAACTATCTCATTGTTATTTATTTCTTATTAAAATTAATAAAACTTAAAAACTTAAAATTAAATAAAATGTCAAAGATTAAATATGTAGAATGAATAAAACTACATATTCTACTTTTTTGATTATGGCTCCTATGTAACATGGAATGCAAAATTACCATGGGTGGAATTAAATTTCCTATCAAAGAGCACATAGTACATTGATTAATGTACCCATGAGCTGGATGTGGTTGAGTACACCTGCAATCCTAGCACACAAGAAGCTGAGGCAGGAAGATCATGCAGAGTTTGAGGCCAGTCTGGGCTACATCAAACACTCAAAGACAAACTGAACTACATGGTGAGATGGTGTCTCAATAATGCTAAAGAAATAAATAATGTTTTAGCCTAAATTTTACATGCCACTTACAGTGGAAAACTGGTAATTATGGCTATAGCTCCTTTGCTGCAGGGATTGACTTATTTCTATTTCAGCATATCCTGTGGCAACCTCATAGGTCCTTGTTTGCCCTGAAACCCGCTGAGCGTGCAAGGTATCACTTGTGCTTCACTTACCCTATTGTACTGTGAAGACAATCACTGTACTTTTTCAAATAGGCTCTGTACTATTGTATAATATTACTTGGAAGTAGCAAATTGAAAACATTGGTTTGCAACTCTTTTTTGCTACAAACAAAATTCTAAGTTTAAATATGACCATTACCCAATAATTATGATGCTACATTTCAAGAGTCATATGAATCAAATGTTAAAAATGTATGAGAATTACTCTAAATCATGTATAGAAGCAGGTGATAAATACAGGGAATACTGATACATGTTGCTGTCTCTGTGCCCCTTTAATGAAGCGGCTATGGCCATGCAGACAAAGTGAGGAGTAAAGATAGATCTTGGGATGTTTACCCCAGCAACATACAGACATTCCCCAGTGCTCTCTAACCATAGTCTGCTCATAGCCTGCCTGTGATGTGCATTAATAATGGCCATTTATCAAAGATAAAATAAGAGCTCAGAGAAATCGAAAGCGTTCCCATGAGCCACCATTATTAGGGAAGAGACTTAATTTTGATATCTAAGTTATCTCTGTCACAGTCCTCGTTTTTTTGCTTACAACCCTAGAGCAATGATTTTCCACTGAGTGTCTGCTATTTAACTGTTTTTTCTTCACTACCTATGTCTCTATTTCACTGTTCTCATATATGCTGAAAAATTTTTGGAAAGACAAGTACTAATTCTGTAGTAGTCAGCTTAATTCCAAGGTCCTGCCAATAATTTTAGCTGTCCTTTCCCGTACACATACGACTCCACATTTGCAAAAGCAGATATTATAAATGTATCTTGACATGCTCAACATCAGTGGATTATGTAAATGGTCTGAACTTGCACAGGCATTGCACAACATGGCATAAATGCACAAACAAGAAAGAGCTGGGGCATCACATTGGCATGCTTAATTCTCTGAATTCTAGCCCAAATTGAGCTCAGCGAAATTCCCTCCTGCTTTACACCTGAAAGCAGATGGAGGCAGATTGCATCATGAGCTCAGGCCTTTCAAATTACAATAGTTTATGATGCTCATCTGCATTTTAATCAGATACAAAGGATTTATTCCTGAAATGCATCAAGAAAGCCCATTTTCAGCACTTGGAAATGCATCAGAGAGTTTATAGCCAATCAAGTAAAATATGTTGCACAGTTTTACTTTGTATCTCTTCCACATGAGGATATAATATTATGTGGACAGAGGTGTCAGCAGTTTTATTAGAAGCTATGAATAATTCTTCTAGAATAGGTGTGGGGAATTGGTTTCATCGTCAAAATTCATTTAATAGAAATAATTCCTTCTTTACAAAGGATATTTGGTAATTATTGAATAATCATTTATTTAAAATGCACTAACTGTTAGAAGCATGGAGTGTAGTCAGGTAATAGGCACTTTAATCTGTTTTAATTATCTTTAAATCACATGGGAATTGATCAGCATGCATCTAAACCTGGTAATGAAGGGGAGAAAGAAAAATAATATTTTTCAATTGGAAAAAAAATAAATTGCATCATTTCTGTTATGGTATTGGTGAAAAATTTTCCTTTGCTTTCCACATATATTATCTAATTATTTGCTTTTAAAATGTATGGCTCTTGCTAATGAAAGCAAAAAGCAGGCAATACTCAACAGAGTAACTCTACTTGTTGAATAAAATAGGGTTCAGTGTTCTACATAGTATCCTAAATATGCACTGTTTTGGAGGCACTGGTGTTTTCTTTCACTAGATTGTGATATAGGAATTGAGAAAATAAAAAGAGGAAAGAAAAAGATAGAAATGCAAATAAATTACTAAGATTTAAAATGTTAAACATAAAGAGAATATTACTAAATTATTTGTGCTGGTTATATGGTTTTACAAAAATGTTTAAACTAATACACATTAAAAAAGGGCCGGGCGTGGTGGCACACGCCTGTAATCCCAGCACTCGGAAGGCTGAGGGTGGAAGTTCGGTGCTAGTTCGAGACCAGCCTGGGCTACAAAAGTGAGCTCAAGGCCAGCCTGAACTGCACAGTGAGACCCTGTCTCAAAAAAAAAAAAAAAAAAAAAAATACACATCAAAAGATAATACTCATGCCTTCATTAAATTTAAATTGCAGGGGCAGACAAGATAGCTCAGTGGACTAAGTGCCAGCTTAGGCAAGCATAGGCACCAGGGTTTGATCCCCCGCACCACATGCTTCACCAGCCCTGTCCCCAGGTACTCTAAGCCAATGACTAAGTCCAGGCGTTTTGGTGCACGCCTATCATCCCAGAACTGGGGAGACTGAAAACAGAAGGATCACCAAGAGTTCAAGCTGCATAGTGAGACCCTGCATTTCCTGTCCTAAAATACAAAGTGATAATAATAATAGTAACAATATAAACAAATATATAAATAGAAAATAAATTAATAAAACTGTATTAAGTGACAATACCTTCAATAAATGTTTACATTTTTAGTGAAATCATGTTTGCCTTGTTAGAGCAGAATGAACAAGATGTGAGACTCGAGAGAGGAATTCTTTTATATAAAGAAGGAAGCTTCTGGTAAGAAAATCAAATTGAAACACAGCCATCGGCAATTATGTGTATAACATTTTCTGAGGAGACAATGATTAAGAAAATCTCAAATCAATTGCAGGACTCACATTTTGCAGAAAATCAATACATTGAATGTTCCTGTTCGAATAATGGAACAGTATTCATCTCCTTTCATTAAAGGGAGAATTATCTTTGTAGCTTAGCTCCTTATAATGTGGTTTTGAGCAGCACTTAACACTATTGAGACTATTTTTCTTTAGCTGTAAAATAAACATTATATTTATCTTCCACAATAGTTGTGAAGCTTTAATTAAGTAATGTCATATTAGTTGGCTGTGCCAACATCCCTGATATCCCTAAACAATTTAAAGAAAGAAAGGCTTATTTCAACCCACGGTGTCAGAGACTTCAGTTCAATGTCCCTTGTCTCTATTGCACGGGCTTCTGGAGCCCCATCCCTGTGTACAGCTTTGCAAGATGGAAAGGCCCAGGAGATCATTTACTTTATGTTGGCTGGAAGCAAAGAGGTCAGCAGAAGGATGCCAGCAGACAAACTATGCCTTCAAGGACAGGCCCCTCATGACCTAAATCTTTCTAGCTTCGCCATTCCCAGCATCTCCAGGAGCTGGGGAAGAAGTCTGTACCACATGCACCTTTGTTGGATACTCCACATCCTAAGTATAGAAATGTGTTTAGAAGTTCTATTAAGCTACATAATTAGGTAGAAATGTTAAGTATTGCATGCTCTCTTTTCAGTTCTAGTCATTATCATGTCAAGCTAAAGTGCCTATACTTTCCAATCTTTCTATAAGTCTCCTTGAAGTCACCAACCATAGGGATAAAACATCATCTGTAGGTTTCCTTGAGGTGTTAACATGTTTCAGGATGAAAGCTCTGCAGAAAACCTGGACTAATGGCAGTGGTACAGTGTATCTAGCTGTGTTATGCAATTCATAGCCTCTGTCAGGAATGTAATCCAAGCAACATGTAATGAGTGTAGGATAAAAGAAAATGTTAATGTCATACCTCACTGTGAAAATTGCCCTCTGTCTGGGAGCTGGGGCCAGAAGGAATCTTGTATTGTGGCAAGTTCAGGGACCTGAGTTCAATCCATGGTACAGAAAAAAAAAAAAAAAAAAAAAAAAAAGCAGATTGTGCACGCTGTCATTCTAGAGTAGAGCTCCCATTTCACTGAGCTAATTCAAGCAGAGATAGTATCTGACTATCATACACAAGTAACATACACTCACAATTCAAATGTTAGTGCCCAGGGCACCAAACATAGTAGATTCGTTTAAATAAATATCTCTTTATCACTGTATATGACTAGGGCTAATGGCAAAATGGTTATAGTCTTACAATGTCATCAGTTTCTGTAGGTGTGAATCATTAGGACTCCTGTGTTGTAGTAGAAGTCTTTGACTATTTAAACTTGATAATTGTAAGTATATTATAGAAAATGGATTAAAATTAGGTGAACCCTCAGAAAATTTCACAATGAGAAAGGCACATATGTTTTCTATTCATGTGGAATGCAGACCCAATATAATTTTCCTGTGATTTGCACCTTTGTGTCCAGCACATCTCAGACATCTTGTGTTCACAAAGAACCCATGAACCTAATTAAAATAAAGTTTCTGGTTTGAACACCGTTGTGCAGGCCCAATAATTTTTATTTTTCTAATTTCTCATAGCATATTGATGATACATGGACAGTGAATGATTCTTCAAGCAGCAAAGATTATCAGATCATTTATAAAGTAAATTTACAAAGTTTTGTATTGGTAATGAGTAAGTCAGAATGTTAGGAGTATAAACTTAGTATGAAAAAAAAGGAAACACTAAGTGAAATACAATGTATTATCTCAAATGAAACTTAGTTGTTAATAGTATAGCAAAAGAGACATTTTGCACGTGGTTCAGTGGTCTCCACTTAAATATGATGCAGGTCAGTCTTAATGTCCTAACTGCAGATCCAGACCTACTTGTTTACTCAAAATGCCAATGCAGTCAAAACTGAACACTTAGACTTTAGGTTAGAGAAAGCAACTCGTGCCCCAGGCTCTTGTGCCAATGGTGAGGGTGGTGCCTACCTGCTTCGGTGTGCACCTTGGCCTCACCACCACTGCTCTAGGGACTGAGGGATTGGATGCTAATAATGACGCCAGCTCATCTTCTATTCACGAGTTTCCCCTGCTGTGTTTTAATGCTTTATTTCTTTAAGACAAATTATCACTTGCTAGCAACTTGCAAAACATCTATTATTATTTCTCAAACTGTAAGACAGAAATCCAGACTCAATGGGACTGTATCCTCAAGGTCCCAGGAGGATAAACTCAAAGTGTCAATCAGAATTTGATCTCCTCTGAACCTCAAGCCCTCCTTCAATCTTCTGAAGTAGGTGTCAGAATCCAGTTCCTTCCACCTGTCAGACAGAGCTTCCTATCTTCTCTAGAAATATTTGCTGTAGTTACTTGCAGCCTGTCAAGTCTACTAGGGTCCCTAGCAAAATAATTCTCATGACAAGGTGGCTCATCTCTTCACAGTAGCACTAGTCCTGTATTCTGATATTGTCTGAAAGAATTTTATACAAAAGCAGGTAACCATGGGCTTGACTCCCCACTGACTTTGCCACGTGATATAATTTAACCAAGGAAGTGGGTGCCACATTCTATCTGGCTCTTTCCACACACAAGAGGAGGTGTTGAACAAGGGCACTACATGGCCTGCCACAACCTTCAGTGGCATACTTCAGGAAGCTCTGGCCCACTTTTTGTTTCATAGCAGCAATGCAATCACTAATGTATAACTCACATTTATAGCCATTTATACTTCTTTAGTTTTATAGAAAACTAAAACACTTAATTCTTAATTTTTAAAGCCAAAGTACATATGGTAAATGTTTTAATTATTTCTCTTTAACATAAAAATCTGCAGAAGAAGGCCAAACAGATATCTCAGTAGACTAAGCACCTGCTTAGGGAACCATAGGGACCAGGGTTCCATCTGGGCACCACATGCAATGTGGGCCATGCCCCCGGGTGCTCTGAGCCAGTTATGGAGACTGGGTATGGCAGAACAGGTCTCTAATCTCAGTGTACAGAGATTGAAAACAGGAAGATTACTATGAGTCCGATCTGGGTAATGAGACCCAGTACCAAATACATTAAAAAAAAAAAAAAGAAAGAAAAGAAAAGAAAAAAGAAAAAAGAAAAGAAAACTGTGGAAGAATTTTTTCAACTTGTATTTTAATATATTCACAACAGTCTGATTACAAATAGTTACAGTGGTATTGAGAACAGTATTCTCTTTATTTTTTTTATTTTTATATTGTAAGTAACCGCTGACACCATATTGAATGGAGAAAGCAGAAAACCTTTACTCGAAAAATCAAGAACCAGGCAATACGATCAGCACTGCTGCTCTATACAGTACTTGAAAATTTAGCCACAGATATCAGCAAAGGAAAAACAATAAAAGATAGCAAAGTAATAAAGGAATGTAATAAAAGAAAGGTCAAAGAAAGAAAAACCTTAGAGTGTGAGTACTTGTAGACTACATAGTTATTTACTTAGAAAACCCCAGAATTCCTAGAACTAATAAATTTGGCGAGATAAAAGGATAAACAATCAATACACCAATAATGAACACAACAGAATAGAAATGTATAAAACAGTACCACTCAAAATAGTGACAGAAAAACCCTATAAGGAAATATCATAGTACTCTAAAGGAGATCAAAGAAGATAGGAAAAAGCCATGGGTAAAAAATCTCTTGTTCTTGGATAGGCAGAAAAAAATCAGTCAAAATTGTCATACTTCTAAAAATAAGCAATAAAATTAATTCTACCCTAATAAAAATAATAGCACTGCTGTAGGGAAAATAAATTCTAAACTTCATATAGAGCCAGAAGAGGCTCAGACTGGCAAAAGCAATCCTGGGCAACAAGAGTGAAGTAGGTGTCGTGACAGTGCTGGATTTGAAGTTATATAACAAAGCCACAGTTATTAACAACAGGGACAGCCGGGCGTGGTGGCTCACGCCTGTAATCCCAGCACTCGGGAGGCTGAGGCAGGAGGATTGGTGCGAGTTCGAGACCAGCCTGGGCTACAAAAGTGAGCTCAGGACCAGCCTGAACTGCATAGTGAGACCCTGTCTCAAAAAGACAAAAAAAAAAAAAAAAAAACACGGACAACAATAACAGCACGGCTTTGTTATAAACCATGAAGTGAAAAAATGTAATGGAATAAGCAATTCCAAAGCAACTCCAGTTTCCACAGGGCCAAAAAAAGTATGTTAGATGAAGGATAGTCTCCTTTTTTCTTTCTTTTCCTTTTCTTTCTTTCTTTCTTTTTTTTTTTTTTTTTTTTTTTTTTTTTTTTGTATCTAAGGAAGGGTTTACAGGGACAAGGTGTTCAGGGTCTCACTACTAGATCGGACACTCATAGTGATCCACCTGTTTACATCATCCCAAGAGCTAGCATTACAGGCGTGCACCACCTCGCCCAGTTTCAATTGCCTTCTTTGTATATCTTGGGGGCAGGGCCAGCATGGAAGGCCCAGGGATCAAATCCCTGGCCCCTATGCAAGCTAGGAGGTGCTTTAATCCACTGAGCTACTTGGCCGGCCCTAAGGATAGCCTCCTTAGCGAATAGTGATATGAGAACATTTCTAGGAAGAAATATACATGAGCAATTTAAAACATGAAAAAGTGTGCAGCATCTGTAGCCTTTAGAAAGATGGGAATTAAAACAACACTGATGGGCTGGCAAGATGGCTCAGTGATCTAAAACATCAGCTTAGGCAAGCTTAGGCAATCACAGGGACTGAGGTTCAGTCCCTGGTATCACATGCTGCACCAGCTCCACCCCTAGGGCAGGCTGAGCTGACCATAATACACACACACACACACACACACACACACACACACACACACACATATATATATATATATATATATATATATATATATATATATGAAACAAACAAAAACACTGAAATCCCATCTTCTTCAATAAATCAAATCATAATTTGGCATGCTCCAGGAAAAGGGAAATCATTCTATAACCACTATGGACATTTAAATGAAGATTGTTTAAAATTAAAAACCAAAATTCTGTTGAAGCCAGCAATTTGCCTGCTGGGTATCTTCCCAAGAGGTACAAAGTTCTGATTGCAGTGTTACATGCATATCAGTGTTTATAGCTTTACAAATCATAATAGCTGAATCTCGAAAATAACCCGTGTTCCTCAGCAAATGAATACATAAAGAAACTGTGCTACGTGTACACAACGCCTTACTACTGTACTGGGAAGAAGAAGAAAATTGAGTCATTTGTAGGAAAACAGATGCCTCTTGAGATCACAATGGGAAGTTAAATAAAACAGGCACACAACTCTAAATATCACATGGTTTCTCTTAGTTGAGAACCCAAAGGATAAATTAACTAAAGACAAAAACTAAAGATAGATAGTAGGAAAGAGGAAGATAGATTTTGCAAATTAAAAGGGACTCAAGATACAGAGGGAGGGAAGGAAGAGACAGCCTGGAGGAAAGGGTTAAAAAGTACTGTTATGTGCTATACACATGTACCAACTTCCCAAGCAGAATTCATCATGTCCTGCAAACATGAACTAATAGAAATAAAAAGTTCTGAAGAAAAAAGGCAATGACATTTGACTCAGTAGTATCTCTCATTTTTGTATTGTTGGTAGAATAAAAATATAGTTAACATCTACATCATAACAATAAAATTATTAATTTGACTCAAATAGAAGGGAACAAATTCTTATAAATTAATAAAATAATTCATAAAAACCTATCATATGTACTATTATTAATAACATTGATAATGTTATCAAATGAGTATAACCTCTTTAAATAATTTTACCACTCAATTGATTAAATGAACTATATCTGTGCTACCAGTACTAGTATTAAGTCAATAGAAATCCAACAAAATATTTGAAACTAAAATCTCCAAAAAATGCCGGGCGTGGTGGCTCACGCCTGTAATCCCAGCACTTGGGAGGCTGAAGCAGGAGGATTGGTGCAAGTTCGAGACCAGCCTGGGCTACAAAAGTGAGCTCAAGGCCAGCCTTAACTGCATAATGAGACCCTGTCCCAAAAAGACAAAAAAAAAAAAAAAAATCTCCGAAAAATAGATTCTGAATTTTTGTCATGTACTTCAGGAAGAAGTTGAATGCTTACTCATACATATATATCTCATTAATCATATCAGAAATTTATTTATATATTCAAAAATAAAGTAGAAATTACAAATTACATACATTTGCTATAAGTTAACAGTAAGTTGTGGTTTGCCCACATACTAAAAAGAGCTCCTCTTTAATACATCAAAGAAAACCTACTTTTATTTTCTAAATTTACAACTATCAGAAATTTCCTTCCATCATGAAATTCTAGGGCTGGTAAGATAGCTCAACAGTCTAAAGTGCCTCCTTAGGCAAGCTCAGGCAAGTACACAAGGATCACGGTTTGATCCCAGCACCACATGCTGTGCCAGCCCAACTCTCAGCAAAATATTTTATTTATTGGGCTAGCCAAATAGCTCAGCAGATTAAAGAGCCTACAAGCAGTAGCAGGGGCCCGGAGCTGCATCCCTGAGCCTGTCCTGTCAGTCCTGCTCCCAGGGCACCCTGAGACAGCAATTAAGACTGGGTGTGGTGGCATGCTCTTGTATTCCCAGCTTTTGGGACATTGTGATCAGATGGATCACTACAAGTTCAGTCTGGTAGTGAGCCCCTAAATACTCTGTAGACCTTTCTTTAAATAAAAACAAAAAGTTTTACTTATTTATTTAGTACTGGGAATCGAACTCAGAACCTAGTGTCTGCCAGGCAGGCACTGTGCTACAGAGCTATTACTCACCGAGAAAACTATTCTAAATAATACTATTACTATTATTATATTTCTAAACATAAATCAAATTCATTTAATTCAGTTTCATAGAAATTTCTAAAGGAGGAAGTATAAATGCTTTGTGAGGAAAGGTCTCCTAAACATCCCATTGAATTACTGACTTTCAAGTATATTCCCATGGAAAATAAATGGTACACTACCAGTAATCAATCAAAAATATTTCCATTCCTTGCATTTTCCTAAGAGGCCAATTTCCTTGGTTGATTCTCAATTTCCCTTTTGAACAACCTTAGTAGTAACCAAGCTAGATAGTAAATAGTCATTTACTATCTGGTAATCATTACTTTGAAAGTGATATGGTTTGTGCAGGAAGAAAAGGCATCCACCCCAGAAAGCTGGACACTGCCAAGCTCCTCAAGAGGTTCTCAGAACTGAAGGTGGAAATTTTAGAGGGAAATTCTGCAGTGTCACAGCATCAGCAGGCAAATGCTGGAAGAACTGCAACACTGTCAGGTTTGATCAGGCTATAAGATGCCCTTCCCATCCCATCCTGAGCATTTAGGATGCCTGGACAACACTGCTGTGGACTAAGACGGGGGACATATTCTGAAAGCAAGTATGCATCAAGTGCATAGCTCACCAGCAATGATGCACTATGTATAGATATTAGTGAGATACAAGCTATGACTCTTCCTACACTTGCAGGTTCCTGCCTTACTGCACTGTTAGGATTTCATATAGCATATGCAGAGCAGAGATATATTTTTACTTTTTCATTGTACATATTACTTTATTTTCATATCATCTTAAGCACCATATGTTGTGCATATCTAGAAAACGATCAAAATACTTCTTCCCATTTTTTTTTTCAATTACTCTATTGTAATTAGCAGAGGTACATAGAGCCCAGGCACTAGGACATTTCACGGCTTGCCTGGTTTCCCTCATGAGCAAAAGCACTGAGCAAGTAGCTTGGCCGCTGATGGAGAATTTCATAACTCCAGCCCCTGTTAACACTCTGAAAGCACAGCTGTGCATGTTCTCTCTCTAAAAAGGGTGTGCTTTTAACAGTCACTATGCTCCCTGGAATTCGGTTTGCTAGAGAAAAACAAACAACTAGTATGATTTCCAAATAGAAAAATGCCACATTATCACAGCAAAAACAAATCTTTTGCACTGAATCTGCATTCATTTGGAGACCACTATGTCACATGGTGCCTGAATAAATGTCCTATACATAAGATGGCATCATACATAGATGAAATTTATAAAGATGCATGTTATTCTGGGTATTTCTTAATTTGAAAGCAAGTAGTATTCAGATATTTAAATTATTTGAACATGTTTTAAGAGTAAACATAATAAAGTTATGTTTATTTTTTCATTTATTGGGTGCAGAGGATCACGAGGAGTCTGAGCTTGGAATCCTAGAGATCCTCCTGTCTCAGCCTCCCTAGCCTTGGGATTACGGTGACTGTTAAGTCTCCTACTGATGAATGTATGCATACCCCCACTTGCTCTATCTTCTTTCACATTCCTCTGACTGGAGCAGAATGGCTCTTCTGGTTTCAAGGATGCGGCCTTGATGAGAGGGAGTCGATTCCACCTCTTCCTTGCAGCTGCCTGGATTGTGCCTGTGATTACTGAATTAGAAACAGCCATTTGGGGTCACACCCTAAGAATGGGGGAATACATAGGAGTAGAGGGAGCCTCATGTCTGGCATTGCTCTCCACGGGGTAGGGAGACCTGGCCCCTCCTAGCTCTTTAGTCCCCCAGGCTGCATTTGGGGTAAAAAGGAAAAAATAAGGCTCAGTGCATGTATTTTTTATTCTCTGAAATGAACATTGAAAATTCCTTTCAAAACACACATTCCATATTGAGTAAAAGTCAGCATAATATAAACATGTAGTGAAGATCCCTGTGTCTTTTGGTTTTTATGTCCCTTTTCTCACATCAATAATGAAAGTCAGAGTGTTATTTTTCTCATTGCTGAGACAGAATACCCAAAACACAACACAACAACAGATCATTAGATCCTATGGGATATGCCACTGGAGCTTACAATTTGTGCTATTATGCAAATATTATATTAGATGCAAACATCAGGCTAAAACTGCACAGAGAACTAATTTTGCACATCCAGTTAAGCATTAGATGTTGACTCATTTGATGTAACCTGCTGTAACACTCCCTTATGAATGCTCTTTTAAAATGAGTGGATTTTACATATCCAAGTTTAAGGAAAAGGCCGGCAAGATAGCTCCAAGGACCAAAGCACCTGCTGAGGCAGAGCACAACAGCCAGGGTTCGATCCTCAGCATGTTTTGCAGGCTCCACCTCCCAGAACATACTGAACTGGTGAATGAGACTGGGCATCGTGGTGCGTGCTCATATTCCCAGCATGTAGGAAGGCTGGAAATGGGAGAATCAGTACAAGTGCGTCTATGTAGTGAGACCCTGTAGAACCTACAGATCCTGTACCAAATACACAAATAACTTTTTAAAAAAGCTTAAAGAAACATTTGAGAAGGCCCAGGAAGATAGCTCAGGGGTACAAGTGCCTGCTTGGCAAGTGCAAGGTCCTGAGTTTGATCTCCAATTCTGAAAAAGAAAAAAAGAACGGACGAAAGAAAGAAAGAAAGAAAGAAAGAAAGAAAGAAAGAAAGAAAGAAAGAAAGAAAGAAAGGAGACTATAGAATGGAATCTGAGCAGTCAGCACACAGGAAACCTCCCCCAACATTGAAAACAGTGTGAAATTTGATAAATGTCCTGCAGAAGATATGGAAGAGGAGCAAGCATTTAAACAATCTGGAAACACGGATGAGATACTTGAATTGAGAATTCTGCTTCAGAGCAAGAATGTTAGGGCAGCGACTGGAAAAGGAGGCAGGGACACCAAGGTTCTCTGTACAGACTACAATGCCAGGATTTCACTCCCAGACAGCAGTGGCTCTGAGTGCATACTGAGTATAAGTGCTGATACTGAAACAACTGGAGAAATTCTAAAGAAAATTGTACCTCTGTTGGAAGAAGGTCTGTTATCCACTGCAATCAGCCAGCTCCTGCTCAAATCTGAGGCTGTGGAATGCTTAAATTACCAAAACTGTAAGGGAAGTGACTTTGACTGCAAGCTGAGACTACTAATTCATCAATGTCTGCAGGAAGAATTATCGGGGTCAGAAGTGTTTAAAATCAAAGAACTTTGAGAGAACACTCAGTCAACAATCAAGCTTTTTCCAAGAATGCTGTCCCCATTCCACTGACAGACTTCTTTTTGGAAGAAAGCCTTATGGGGTTGTAGAGTGCATAAAGATCATCCTTGATCTTATTTCTAAGTCTCTCAGCAAAGGACATGCACAGCCTTATGATTCCAGTTTTTATCATGAAACTTACAATTAAGGTGGTTTTCCCATAATATTTGATGATAGCCATGGACAGCTGTAGGATTTCTTTTGTGGGAGAGAAATGGTGTTAACAGAATGCTTCCTGGTCAAGGTGGGCGTCTTATGTCTCCTTCTAGAAGAGATTATGATGACATGAGCCCTGGTCGAGGTGGCTGAGGTGGTAGCAGAGCTCGTAATCTTCCTCTTCCACCACCACCACCTCCACCACCTAGATGAGGAGATCTAATGGCCTGTGATAGAAGAGGAAGAGCTGGAAACTGCTATGATGGCATGGTTAGTTTTAGTGCTGATGACACTTGGGACTCTATAGTAGATACGTGGAGCCCATCAGAATGGCAGATGTTACATACACCACAGGATGGCTCTAATATGATTATTTCTATGCAGGGGGTCGTGGCTCATATGGTGATATTGGTGGATCTATTATTACCGCACAAGTAACTATTCCCAAAGACTTGTCTGGATCTATTATTGACCAAGGTGGGCAGTGGATTAAACAAATCCATCATGAATCAAGAGCTTCTATCAAAATAGCCCATAGAAGGATCTGAAGAACAGATCATTACCATTACAAGAACAAAGGATCAGATACCGAATGCACTCTATTTGTTCCAGAACAGTGTGAAGCAGTATGCAGAAGGTGAGAGGATGGATTATAAGACAAGACATTATATTTTTTTTCTTTTTTATAGCGTGAAGCAGTATTCTAGAAAGGTTTTTCTAAGACTAGTGAAGAATCGAAGGAGTTCTGTATCTTTTATTTAATTAATTAATTATTTATGTATTTTTATCTGTTTCTGTTTCAAAAGCCAACATTCCTCTGCTTCATAGGTGTTCTGCATTTGAGGTGTAGTGAAATCTTCACTGTTCACCAGAGGCAATGTTTTAATTCCTTACAAACAGGACTGAAGGGAAAGGTGTGCAAAAACTAAATTTGAAGTTTTAAAACAGCATCAGAGTGAATGGATTTTATCTTTTGTTTCTTTTTCTTCCCATGTAATTATTGTGAGGACCTTGCTTTGTATGGTCACTGTAAACATTCAGGAGGTGGGGCAGAGAAGAGAGTAATAGTCCACATGTCCGTGGCATTGGTTCGGAGCAGTGTGCAGAATGTAATGCTCTTTAGTAAGAAATGTTTTATGATTTTAGAAATAAATTTAGTGAATCTATTCTGGTGGTCATTTTTTTGTAAACAAAGGCAGCCAACTTTCAAATTGTGGATGAATTTCCCAGTGCACCCAGAAACTAAACACTGTTGGATTTTCAACTCCTCTTTTGGAAGTACAGTGTATCTCGTAGATATAGGCAAAAATGTACTGGCCAATTTAATTCAGATGATTTTTGGATGGCTTGAGTAGTCACTGCTCGGGAAGAAGTTCCCCCACTCATATCATGCTCAAAATAAACTGGAGGGTTTTTGCTTTTTTTGCAAATACCTGCCCCTACTTTTTAGCAGTTTTCTGTTATGTGTAAAGAACCAAGGTGGGCAGCAGTGCTACAAACTGAAAAAATAATCTAAGCATATTCCCAAAGCCCACCTGACAGTGGGTTTCATTAAAATAACACTTGGCTATGGAAGTAAGTGATGCATGCTGAATAAATTCTGATCATTTATATTACATATTTTACCTATAGACTTATTAAACTGTCAACCATCTATTGTCTATTAGTTAAACTGTGTAAATATATATATACATATATGTGTGTGTGTGTTTTCATTGTATGCAAATTGCAAGAAAAAGTTGTACCATTTCTCAGTTTTATGTTGGATTATGTAGGAAATGTTTGTGAACTATTCAAAAGCAAAATTGAGAAAAGCTCCCGGGTGGGTGTTTTACATAGTATCCTGGCATTTGTATTGACAGTTTACAAGTTTCACTGCACAATAAAACTCCCATGATGCTAGATTGGATGTATGTCAAGTTTGAAAAAAAAGTTGTTTGACACCTGTAAGAAATGTTGAAATGCTCTGCTTATAAGGAAATATAGTAATCTAACATAAAAAGAAATATTTGAGTCATTCATTTTATTAGAAAATCTTCCACATATTTTGCACTTTACTTCCCTGTAAAAATCTAAGTTTTATTATGTTCAGGGAGATTAAAATCTCTTCCATGGTTTGCTACGACAAAACCGCAGAAGTAATGATAAAGGTGCCCTGTTTTTTGAGACCTAATATTCAGGAAAAAACACACACATATTAAAACCTAATTATCACACCATATCATAAATTCAATAATGGAAAGAGTGCCCAAGCAGATGTTTCATATAGAAAATAATGGGATTCCATCTAGAGGACCTATTATCACAGAGAAAGTTAAAAACATGAATAAATTTTAACTTATCAAGTTGTGCTTATGCCACATGGTTCCTATGTATTTCTTAAAACTCTTACCCATATTTTCCATATACCGAGTACTGCATTTGCTTCATAACAATTCATTGTGTTATGTTAAGGCAAAGTATATTTAAACAGTAAACAACTGGAAATACATTTTAATACAATATACAGGGAAAAGAAACTCAAATTATTTGCTTACTAGTGTGAGGAACATGATTACATAAGGATTATTTGAAATGTTCTCTAAATATCTCTGCTATTAACAGATATGGTGTTAGACTTTGTCGGTACTTTTCTTCTTTCAAATTTTCATAGCGATTTTTGGATTTGCTTTCACCTATAGATGAATGAGGCAGAAAGTGAAATAAAAGGTTATAAGTAAAGGTAGAAATTAAGACAAAGCCAACGAATTCAATGAAATGAAGCTAATCTGTTTAAACAATACCAAAAAATTACCTGCATGTTGAAAATGACTTATGAAGATGAATACTAAAATGATAAATAGTGAAATAACATTCAAGTATATCATGCAATAGGAATGCAGCATCGTGCACTGGGAAAGCATTCAAAGTTATTGGGAAAATGAATTGAAGGACGGGTTAGTGAAGGGCACAGGTTCTTCATCATGGATTCAGAAAGCATTGATAATATGTTAAATTAAGGTTGACTCTGCAGAGGGTGAAGAGTACTCGATAGAGTTGTCTTTAAAAGCTAGTATTAAATTCAGTAACATCAAGACTTAAGCTACATTTATGTCAGCAAAATAAGCGTGAAACCTGCATTAATACTTTAACTGGAAATTGTTAACTCCTTGTCTTACTTCAAAAATATTGTAAAGAGGTCAGGCTGCTAATAGGCATCTACTATGAATGAGGCAGTACTGTGGGGAAGCCTGGTGCTGTGCTCTCTAAAATGTGTATCTGGGTAGAACAAGCACTTCGGGGGCAGAAGCCTAGCTCTAGCACTGCAGTGCTAGAGGAAAGATGCTGAAGAGCTCTCAGAATCTCATGTTGAGACATTAACTGCTTTGCTTCTTTAAAATGATAGGTGTCCCTGCCTTGAAAAAGCTGGAGAAGATAACTTTAATTGGCACATGGTCAGATCACAGGTGCTGTCTCCTTGGCAGGAATGTGAGTGCCATGCAAATGCAATGCTACTCATTACCTTCATGTGTACATATGGTAAGAAATCAGCCCCCAAAGCAGTCGTTATTATTGTGAGAATCTTACTGTGAAAGTAGAGGCCTTTCAGGAGATAGAAACCAAGGAAAAATTAAAAGATTAACAGGTTTATTGCTATAAATTTTGAGACTATTATATACACAGGTTTAAAACCTTTTTCCTCTTTTTTGTGTAGTGTCTCATTATGAAGCTCAAACTCGGAGTGATCCACTTGGTCTCTGCCTTCCTAGTGCTGAGATTACAGGCATGCACCAGCACCCTGGACTAAAACTTTTGAAGATAAGATTACCATGATTTCCCGCCAGCCCAAACTACATAGGAAGACCCTGCCCACCCAAAAATCAAAACAAAACAAAATAACTAAAACTTTTGAAGACAGCAATATGCAACTTAACAACCATTGTTGAAATCCTGTCATTTTATTTAGTGAAATTCTGCTTCATATGTAATGCATTTTTTATTTACAATTATTATTTGTGGTTTTCTTTAAGTTTAAATAAATAAGAGAGAGGGACAGGAGAAATCTCACATATAAAAAGCCTTAGCTTGGCTACTCATTAGATAGCCCTAGATCTCAGATTGCATTGTCCACAAGATATTATCCATGGTTCAGAAAAGACTGATTTTTTAATTTCTTATTGTGTGCACTCAAAGCCTAAAAGAAAGTATGAAAGAGCATGTTCTTACTGGGAGTGTGGCTGTAGATGCTGACTGCTTGGAGTCTTCTTGCTAACTATTCTGTGTAAGAAATTCTCTGTTGAAGGGAGATCTAGGAAGACATGTCTCTACGACTGGTAAGCTTAGAGAAAAGAATACACAAATATTTATAGATATACAGCTTGGATGACAATGGAGTCAGCAACTCAGAGGTTGAACACCTGCCTCAGTGTCCCAGGCACCACGTTTGCTCTTCAGCACTACTGAAAATAAAGGTGAATGCAAACAAATGTCTATTTTGCAATAGGTTTCATTCAAAGGTAAGCCACGCATTTCATTAAGCTTTCAGAAGTCTGCAGTAACAGCAGCACAGGGAAGCGGAAGTCATTTTCTCTGATTATGATGGTTGCCTGAAATTTCCTTCTTCATTCAAAAGCCTTCTCTGCATGTCACCTTCAGAGGCTTGTGACACTGCTTGCCTCTGATCTGTTGCCTTTCTTTGACATCAGTTTTCTCCATTACCACTTTCATCACACTTGATGAATTTACAATTCCTGTACAAAAAGCATCATTTTCCTTTTTACTAAATCCTCCTATAAATAAGAAAAATTATTTTTATACCTTACATAATGATGTTCATTTAAAAGGCAAATTTATGGGCTGGGAAGATAGCTCAGGGGCACAAGTGTCTGCCTGGGAACTGCAAGGTGCTGACTTCAACCCCTGGTTCTGCAAAAAAAAAAAAAAAAAAAAAAAAAAAAAAAACCTGCAAACTTAATATGACAGCATTCATTGTACCCATTTTATTTTTTCCATGCAACTATTTGTTGTATCCATATTAATTGTTCAGTAATCAAAAGATAGAAGCATGAAGGGAGGGTAAAAAATGTGTTTCATACATATGCCAACTTTCAAAAAGAATATAACCATGTACTCTAGTATGTACCAATAAAGATTAAAAGAAAAAAAACTAAGATGTTATGTTTTATCATGATCCCCTAATACATTTTAAGTGTTTTAAAAACATTGTATAATATTAAATTCAGACCTGTATTTATTTATTTATTTATTTATTTATTTGTTTGTTTGTTTATTTGGCAGGACCAGGGTTCTAACTCATGACCTTGCACTTGCCAGGTAAGCCCTCGTACCACAGAGCTATCTCCTGGCCTCTAAAGACCTGTATTTATGTGGGATCTTTTCAAGTCAAATATTTAGTATTTGTTGAAAGTCCTTGGGAACCTAAAGAGTCTCTGTAAGTTTAATAATCTTGTGCCTAGAGTTGTATTTCAAACTTCTGAGCAGCTCATGACATATATCCACTTTTTTAGTTAACATTGCCTTCAATAATTCTCTACCTCAGACTTCATGTAGGCATACAGATCTTGGGCACCTTACAGTTCAATATAAGGCATCAATTTGCACTTCTTCAGCGATGCTATTTTCTGTGATTTGAATGCTCCCATAAACTTCCATTGTGCCCGACCTAGTAAAAATAATACAAGTACTCAAATCCTTGCCTGCACTACTGTTCCTACTAGTAGGATACACATTCTCTTCTGTTCTATGTGCTTCACAGATACTAATGTAGTTACCTTATCCTGTGATTTTTTTTCAGGTTGAGAATGAACATTTTTTTTATGTTGTAAAAATGGTAAGACTAGATTAAAGTGATAAATGTATTTTACCAAAATTAAGCTTATTTCAGAAACACAACTTTAAAATTCTACTCATCAAATATTATTTATTGTTATAATTCTAGAAAGCTCTAATGTAACTATAAAGTTGCTGCAATTAGCATCTACTTTCCAAAGTACTCATAAAGTGAATTAGAAAATGTAAATCAATGGCATTTGTATTATTTTTGTAATAGCACGGTTAAACTTACTACTGAGTGATTTATACCTAAAGTTATCTAAAACAATTAATGAATAATTTTCTATAAAATATATAAAATAATTATTTGAATTTTCATTTACATATCTACATTAAAAGAGTCACTTGGGGTAAGGTAAAAGTTTTAATTTACTGTGTGAGGATGAGAATATCAATTTGTATGTAATCTCGTTTTTTAGTTAGCATCATGATTTATTAGTGTAAAATAAGAACACCCACTTTTCAATATATAAGAAGTCTCAATATGTAATTATAAAAATGTGACACATTCATATTTTTAAACCTATACCACATTACTATATATATATATATATATATATATATATATATATATATAATCTGCTTATCTCAACTTTTGTTTCAATTTACAGTGAATCTGACAAGATAGATATTGGGACCTAATTAATCAGGAAATATAAGATGCCATGAAGCTGTTGTATACATGTCAGAATTGGCAAAACAGCCCCTTTCTACCAGCAAGACAAAGTCATATTTCACAGTTATGATGCAATTACATTGTTATTTCACAGCTGTCAAAAAGCATAGTCTTGAAATATGACTTTTTAAAATATATACTTAAACAACTCCCTCAACATTTTAACTAAGAACCTTTTAGAGATGCCATGAATACAAGAATGAGAAGTACTTTAAATACAAGGCAAAGAACCTATAAAAATAGTTTTATATAATTTTGATAGAATTTTTATAGTCCTTCTTCTAGACTCCAGGTATATTAAACAGCTTTTCATGTGTATCAAACAGAGCACATGAAGCAATGTTATAAAAGTCCAGCTATTTAACAAAGCAGACCTAAAAGATGATCAAAATAGATCATTATAAAATATTAGTAAGGTGTATTTTTCTAGTAAATTTTTATTTTTACAATTAGATTCACAACAAAGTAAGCATGCAATATACAAAGATTCATAAGGAGATTTGGGCTAAAATTATCTGAGTAAAGAGATGCATGAAAATCAAACTGATTTTACCCCACAGATTATATGCCATAATGTCCTCTCCAGTAATTAAAAATGGACTGTAAATTAGACTCTCAGCTTCATAACAGGCACTAGAGATAACTATAATTAAGAAAAGTGTTTAAGTGTCCATGAGGAAAAGTACAGGCTAAATTCTTAGAAGTCAGGCAGTATTTTCTAGTTACAAATCTAATTGCAGACAGAAATATTTACCCTGTGTTATGACAAACAGATAACATATGCCAGAGTATAACTAAAAATTAGCATTTGGGGAATTTCAGACTGATCTTCTTTACAAAATTATGGCGGGGCAAACAACATTCCATTTGAATCAGTACGATGAGCACTAAAATTTATATGCTGAAGAGATTTCTGTGTTGAAAGCAAGTTAGGCTGGCATCACTCGACCATCTGAGGCGATGGAAACGGAGACAAAAGCTCTGAGCTATTACTTGCCTTTGCAAAAAATTGATCATTTCCTATTAAAAGATAATTGAAGGAATGGGAATAATAGATGCTTCTGGCTATCTCAATGAGCTGTCTTGTTTTTAAAGGATGATCTTCATTATAAACAGTTACTTTGTTTACATTTGTGTGGTAACATCAGTTAGTATTAGAAATACAATATTTGGTAGGAGCCAAAAGGGAAGGAAAAAAAATCTAGAAACTGTGATACAATGTTTAGCTTTGCTTACTTGAAGACAAGAAAAATTGAACTATATATTTAGTGATACATACAGATATATTTAAATTGTTAAGTAAAAGTTAATGAAGAAGTATAATACTGTATTAAAGTCTATAATACAGGCTGCAGACTGATAAAGATATCCACTCCACTCCACATAATCTGCCCAAGAAAATAATGGATCAAAAACCTTGGAAAGCAAGAGTAATGGTGTGTTGAAAACTATATTGAAATAAGTTACCTTGTGACTACAACCTAGAGCACGCTCATAGTGGCAGCCATAGCAGTAAGGGATGATTGTTCCCTAAACTGCTCCAAAACCTAGCAGCACAAAACAGTAAAGTGTTAACCTCTGAGTTTCTGTAGCTCACACAAGTTTGCGGTTGTGGTGGTGGCATGCAGGAGCTCAGGAGGTGGGGTCAAATTGTCAGCTGGGTGTGCTGCTCATCTGGTGGAGAATCTGCTTCAAGGTCCCTCACAGGTCGTTTAGGAAGCCTGAAAATATTCACTTCCGTGTTCCTCATGGGTCTGATAGGAGGGCTTAGTACTCTCTGTCTGCAGTTCCACAAACCACAGCTCTTGTTATATGAGCCCCATTATGAAGCTATTCCTCATCTCCTTTGGCTTCCCTCAAATATCAGCGGCACAGCCAAAAGGAAGAAGACTCCAGAAGGAGAGTGCACTGCTTTTATATTAAAACTCCACATCATCACTTCTGCTTGTGGTGATGTTTAAGAGCTGGTGCCCTGTGTGGTGGGAGTGGGCAAATGTATGAATCCCAGGACACAAAATTACTGTTTTTAAAATAAAGACTGCTTACCAAAGCAGCATTAGTGACAATCTATACATAGTTTCCTGCTCTTTAAAATTGCATACACTATTTTGCACAGGGATTAAAATAAAATGAAAGAAAACTTTAGATACTCCTGTTTTACCACTTTAAAAGGTATACCATGTGTGAAGGAATTCTGCACATCTAATAATAACTCTATATAACAATTAGTATAAATACTATATATTACATGTAATATAATAATTGACTATAATTTTATCTATAATATCTAATACAGTTTAATCCACTCAAGTTCCTTTTCAATAAGTTTAGTGCTGATATAATTGAAAGCTATAAACTGATATTGACCTATTTCTTTGAGATGATAGGAAAATTCTAACAAAAACTGTCTCAGTTACTCTTCTCTCATTGCTTGGATAAATAACTAACACCCATAATGAAGGAGGGAAAGGTTTACTCAGCTCACAGTTACTGGAGGTTTCAGTCCGTGTTCAGCTGACTCCAAGGCTGAGTGGAACTGGGCAGAGAGCATCCAGTTCATGGTGGAGGGACAGCAACAATTCGGTGACAAAGGCAACTGACCAGCCCGGGCAACAGAGAGCAACAGAGAGTCTATCCCTGTCTCTCTTATGTTATATTTAGGCTCTCTGCTTCAAGCTATCTGCCTCAGGCCACAGCATAATACCAGCAGTTCTCAAACCCATAATCCCATCAGTACTAAAGCATGTAATCCCAGTGGATCATGAGTCAGTCTCAAACTCTAGAAGTCCCTGCCCTATGATTACATGAGGCTTTGGGGAGGTGGGTAACTAGACACAAAACATAACAAGAATTATACTAAAGTTTAATTGCTTATCTTTTATCAAGTTGTCTTGGGATGCCCAGCCTTGCATTTTGTGAAAAGGAAATTAATGTCATGGGCTTGTGTGTAGCAGGAGTGTTCAGGCCATGAACACTAGAATTCAGACTAAGTGTGACTTTATTTGAACAGTAATGGGGGAAGAGCTTTGAAATCTGTTCCAAACAACACTAATCTTTTGAACTATTCTCTGTTTGGGAGAAATTAAAAATTTATGAATCAAGAGTTACATTATCAAGGGGCTGGGGTGATAGCTCTGTGGCACAAGTGCCTGCCTAGCAAGTGCAAGGTTGTGAGTTTGAACCCCAGTCCTGAAAAAAAAGAAAAAAATCAACAAAAGTTACATTATCTATTCAAACACTTGGATACCCTGCAAAGATGGAATTTTAGCATTTCTATAAATTTTTACACTCTTTCTTTTTTAAAAAAATTCATGGGTATACTGTGGTCAGAACTGGAGTAGCAGCATAGGAGATCTGCTCACACGTAGGCACAGCAAGATAATTAAACACAACATTTCTGAATGATAAAATCTATAATTTTAGGCATATGAAATTATTTCAGATATTGAATTTAATTTTGCTATGGTTTCTGTCTAGATGTCCCCCCAAAGCCTAATGAAGTCATGGGTAGACTTCTAGAGGTTGTGATTAACTCATGATCCACTGGGATTACGAGTGTGAGTACTACTCCTAGCCTGGGGCAGATAGCTGGGATGCAATTTAAGGGAGACAGACTTGCTGTCTGTTTTCTATTGCCATTGTTGTCACTGTTCCTCCCTTTTGCATTCTGCTCTTTGCCACCAGCATGAAAGGCTGCTTTCTGCCTGTGCCAGTCTGCTTAGGATCTAGTTGAGTATGGACAGAAACCTCCACTAACTGCGAGCTAAATAAACCCTTCCTTCCTTTATTCTATGTGGAGGGTATTTGTCCCAGCAATGGGAGAGGGGTAACTGAGACAACTTTGATCTTTTAAATCTCAGATGAATAAAAGTGATACAAAATATCCATAAAATTCTGGTGCTTTTGAGATTTCATCTTACTGACAATAAAACTGGGACATGCACAGAACTCATTTGATGATGTTGGATTTAATCCTGAAATGAGTATTCAAAGATAACAATTCTACTTATTTACTGTGTCTAGGTCAAAACATCAGTGTTACTAATACATAGCTTTGAAGGCTTAAAGTACATGCTTTACTAATTTTTGGGCTCCTTTTAATAGTTCTTGCTTTCTTTACTTCTTTTGTTATACTTCTGATCATTTAGTAGATGTCTCTTTTGCAAAAGGAATATATCTAGACTAGAAAACATTATTGTTTATGGGAACATCCCTTAAAATCACACATTTGTTTAAATCAATTATAATATATGTCTTACAATATAAGTATAGGAAACCCTAAGTAACTATAGAATCAAAAGTTTTGTGAGAAAGACAGCAAGGACAATGGGTGACACTGAATTTTGTCATTTGCAAGGATATTTGGCAAGCATAATTCGTATAAGAATTACTATTTCATATCACAAAAATGTATTTCAGGTACCAGGGAGATAGCTTGGCAGTCTATGCACCTGCTTGACAAGTGCAAGGACCTGAGATTCAGCCCCCATACCACATGCTGTGGCAGCCCCAGAATCATGGTTGTGCAGTGCTGACCATCAAAATCAGGCATGGTGGGACAACACACGCCTATAATCCCAGGGCTGGGGAGGCTGAGACAAGAGGATCACTATGAATCTGAACTGCATAGTGAGACCCTATACCAAACAAACAAAAACATTATTTCAGTTGTTAGCTTTGAATACTTAAAAAATTAAAATCTTGAAAAATATCTCGATTTTATGAGAACATGCTTTTCATTCTTTTCCTCGATGCTGTGTACCAGTTGGTTGATGTGATGATGTTTGTTTATGGTAAGGCAGTGCCGTATAGGCTGGATTTATCCTTCTTTGGGCAATAAGTATAGATATATACAAAATATCTCAAACAATGAGGTTTGTATGCTAAGACAGTAGTCTGTGTAAGAGAAGAGACATGAACCTTTTTGGCATATCTGACAGATAAATGTTCTGTCTACTTCCTTAAATTATGGAAGGATAATGAAACCAAATTAAGTACTAAAGTGCAAATTCAAAGTAGTGAGTTAAAGAATTAAGGGTTTTCAGGAAAGAAAATTTATTAGAAGTCTGTCCGGTAAGATTTTTAGGGTTTCACTAAGGGTTCCTTCAAATGGTAAGATTTTTAGGGTTTCACTAAGGGTTGCTTCAAATCATTACAATTTCTGATTGTTGTATCCATATGGAAAAATATAAGGTCCTAGAAACAAGCATATTAAAAAGTAAGAGAATATGATCCTGAGGTTACCTCACCTCTGGAGATATTTTCTATCTGTGCCAGCTAGACTGAAAAGTAGACAGAGAAAGATGTAATCATCAGATAGGAAATTAAGAAAAACTTTGGTTCAGAATAGAAATGCAATCCATTATTAAAGGCTGACAGCAATTTTCCTATGAGTGATGTCATCTAAAAAATATCAAATGCAAGACTAAAAGGTATTAAGTATTTTAAAATAATGTAAAGGAATTCTATAGCAAAACTTAGTAGGTATTGAATGAATTAAACTATCTAGGACTAGTTAATGTTTATGCAATGCCCGACTTCTAATAAAATGTTACCAGAAATTCAAGCAAACAAAAAAACAAAATAATTAGTAGAACCATCAATGACAATAAAACTATAAATGACAGATGAAAGAATTAGGAATCACTGAACAAGAGAAATAAAAGAAATCAACAATATATGAGACAAAAATATCAACAATATTTGAGATAAAAAATCCTCTCAGTATAACAAAAGAGTAAGTTTAGTGAATCTGATGAGCAGAAACAGAAATTTTGTAAAGTCAAACATAGAATTAATAAAAGAATTAAAATAAAATAAATAAAATCTGTAAAGAAACAAACACTTGTAAAGAATATAATGACACCAACTAGCCCAGTTAACTGTATAATCCTTTCATTTGAAGGAGGTAGAAATAAAGATTTTTGAATGAATAACATCAATAATCAAAATTAACTTTTAAGTTTCCTTTTTTCGTGTGTGCAGGGTAAGCAGCTCAGTTTCGTAGTGATCCTCCTGATTTCTACTTCCCCAGTGCTGGGATTACAGGTTTGTGCCATCACTCCCAGACACCACACAAGGGCTCAGAGCGGGCACAGAATTCCCGATGGCAGGCCTGGCACAGCATGCATGCCAGAGATTGAACCCTGGACCCTGCACTCACCTAAGCAAGCACTTAGTCCACTGAGATATACCTCTGGACCTATAATTAATTGTTAAAAAGGCGGGCAGATCCAAACACTCAATGAATCCAACCAGTTAGTGTCATAATTGAAGGTTTCAAATTAGCTATTCTTGCAATTAATAGTAAAGTTTATTCGCTTGACAGTAAGGCAATCAGCAAAGGTAAAAATTAAAATTGACTTTTCACTGTAAGCAACCTAAGCCAAAAGAAAATAAATTAATATTTTAATGTACTGAAATGGATTTATGGTTAACATAAAATGCCACCCAGAATCTTATATTTAACCAAATTTATTTTACAGATTAATATGAACAACACTACCAAGGCACAAAATGTATTTCTCTGAAAAATCCATATCTTTACACAAACAAAAAGAGATAATGACAAATTGTGTTAAAATTAGCCATAAGAGAACTTTGTAGGTTGATACTAGGCTTAAAATAATATCAGGAGAAATAAACCAAATTAAATAAATATCTCAGAAAGTTTTGTCCTTGTGGAATTTTAGTTGAGCCATTTCTCACCCTTTTCTCTCTTATTTTGTGAAACCAGGAAAATCAACCTTATAATCATTGCACCTATGAATGGCAGCAAATTAGCTAATAACAAAGGATCGAATGACCATGGAGCTCCCTTCGTATTTTGTGCAGTGAAGAATTTTCAGATTTTGTCCACCTGGCAACTCCCTGTTAAAGTTCCATTTATAACCCTGCTAGGATAGCATTACCTTGGCTCATAGCTCATTAGTGTGCTACCTCCTAGGCATATGTTTAAAGTTATGTGCAGCAGCTATTCAAAATAGCAGTTATGGGCCGGGGAGATAGCTCAGTAGAATAAGCACTTGCCTAGAAAGTGCAAGGTCCTGAGTTCACTTCCTAGTACCTCAAATAAGTAAGTAAATGAGTAAATAAACAAAAAGGCAGCACTTGTAAAGACCATTGGCATCAGGATACAAGCTGGAGAATATCTGTGTTATTGAATAAGGTCTGCAAAAGGATATGCACAGATAACTTTAAATACTCCAACAGGTTCTTCAAATGATACATGTGTGGAGACTTGAGAGTCCCTATTTCAGCTTCACCAGATTTCGCAAGTCTGTACTATAATCAGGAAAGGAAGGACAAGGCAGCAGTGTCCACTGCCCATGTGAGGTCAACTGCTCCTCATATATTGGAGGAAAATTCCTCAAAGGAAGGAGATTTTGAGCTTATCATATTTAACACGATAACTCTGAAATCATTCAATGATTCTTTTACTAATGTAAGAGAAGTTAGTCACTATCTGTATCAAAGAACACAAACTTTGAAAAACTCTCAGATGTCACTATAGAAACAGCAGCAACAGCAGCAGCAACAGCAAGAGTGAACTCAATTAGGATAAAATAAATTCTGAATGAATGGAAGACAGGGTGGACAGAAAACCTAGTGTTCTCCATTCTCTATAAAGCTACCACATTTAATTTTGCTATTTTAGAAGTACAAATCCTAATAGTAACAAAAATGTAAGGGGTACAAGTGGAGAGGATATTGTAGTCCATAAACAGGAGAAAAATCGCTCTCTACAAGCTAGCTACAGAGAAGCACATTTATAGGATTTCACTTAAAATTAATATAAACCATCTCATAAATATGTTGAAGGAGCTCAGGAAAATTAAGTCTAAAAAATTAAAAGTGTGTATGGAAACAATGTCACTCCTAATAGAGACCATTCTTAAACAAAAATGATTCAATTAAGATAGAATAAGTAAAACAAAATACTCAATAAAAAAATTCAACAGTAGGTAAAAACTAGCAGAAAAATCATTAGCAACTGAAGGTAAGTCACTTCAGATGATTCAATATAAGCGACATTAGAAGCATAGAACAAAGAAGATGAGCATGATGCTGATTCCTGTGGGAAGCTAATAAGTAAAAAAGCATGGATGTAATGGCAACCTCTACAAAGGGAACAGTAAAATGTTGACACACTTTGGCTATACTAACATAGATGAAAATGTATTAATAAGAGAACTCTATTATAAGCTTACCACAGTAAATAATGGAATAAAGAACTCAATTAATAAGCCAATGTTGGAATTAAAATGGAATTACTAAAAGAAACCGCAATATAAAACACATAAATTATTGCAGAGATAGCTTGGCAGTCTAATTGCCTGCCTGGCAAGTGCAAAGACCTCTGGTTGGACCCCAAAGAGCAAGAAGTGCAGGCCACCCCACCAGGCATGCTGAGCAGGTCACTGAGATCAGGTGGGTGCCTGTAATTCCAGCACTGGGGAGGCTGAGACAGGAGGATCATTCCAAGTCCAAGCTACATAGTAAGACCCTGAACCAAATAAATTAAAAGATTAAAACATAGTAATAAAATAAGAAAGAAAATAAAGGAAAGTGCAAAACTTGGGAAGACAAGATACAAATATACTTTTATCTCTAATAGTAATAAAAGGACTACATTTCTCAAGAGGCATAAAATTTTAGACAGTAAAAAAAGCACAACTCACTAATATGCCACTTCATTGGAAACTTACTTTTATTAATGAGCAGTAAGGATAAAAAATGAATTAAAATTTTAGATATAGCTGGGCTGTCTATATCTATACAAGCCAAACAATATTCAAAGTAAGGTGATGAGTTAACATACATACACAATACAATTTTGGGGAGGGTGGTTTTAGTTTAACTAGGGATAAAAATAATGGCATCAACACTCAACTGTTACAAATTAAGGAAAAAAATACACAATGTATTCAATAAGGAAAAATATCTAATCACGTTCATCAACATAGTTGTACATTTAAAACAACAAAATCTTATTCTAAACCTCTTTTCTTCATAATTATGCCCCAAAGGGTCAATGAAAGTGCCTATAGTATTTTTCACTCTTCTCAAAGCAAATGACCATAATAAATTATAATTTTATTAAACAACATAATTTTGTTGTTAGTTTTAACTTGTCAAAAAGAAGGCAACTTTAAGGCAGGTTAGGTAAAAAATAAAGAACATGCCAGCTTCCTAATTTCCTATACACAATGTACTTCTATTTAGATAAATTATAGAACCTTTGCCATGTTAGCCAGTAGTTTCAATATTAGCCTTATGGACACAAAACATAATATCCTAAAACACTAGAAAGCAGTGTGGGAAAACTAAGTATATACATTCAGTGTTTCAGGTCCAATATATTCAAGAAACATTTATTACTATATTACATATTATAAATGTGTTTTTCTTTGTTTATTTCTTATTTTTGGTACTATATTTGGTGTGTTTCTATTGTATGCATTTCTATCAAACATGTTTTGGCAGATTTTGTACAGGTAGCATACTGAACACCAACTTTATGCAACTAATTATTTTATATTTCATCATACTATATCATAATAGACGGTAATACATATATTTAAAATAACACGTTACTGGAGCATTTTAGCTGTGAGAGTTACAGACATAATGATGTTGAAGATGGACCATATTATTAGTTCCTTTTTTTTTTTTTTTGTGGGACCAGGGTTTGAACTCATGACCTTGCACTTGCCCAGCAGGCACTTGTGCCTCCGAGCTATCTCCCCAGCCCCATATTAGTTCCCTTTAAATCCATGTTATTGTTTTTGAAAGATAGCTGTAGGACCATAAAAATATTCAAAAAAACATCTAACTTGAAAACTTACAAATAGGTTGCACAGGATTTGTCTCTTTGTTTTAGTCATTTCAAGGATAAGAAGCCACTGAAAAATTAAACACAAAATCTACCTTTTCTTGATAGAATCATAGGAACACTTGAATACAGTACTCTCAACATCTTCTAAAACTTGAAGCTGGTGCAATATTTCGTAGTGATTAGTAAGATGCAATAATGAAAATTATTCTAAAATCACATCATTAAGAAAATAATACAATTTTATCTAAGTTTGCTGCCTTAGGGTACAAGAAAAATTGTCTCGATTTCAGTTATAATTAGATATAGTAAACTAATGAAATTTTTTATAAATATTCCATCTTTGTTAATATAGGCCAATGTTTCAGTTCATGTGCATTCCGAGAGTTAAAAAGGAGTTGCTTAAATGGAAGTAACATGCTCAGCCTTTACCCAAAATCTAATGGGCAAGCAGGCCTGAGAATGAAGGCATCATGTGTTAGTAACTCATGGCACTATGAGTTCATCTCAGAAGCTCTAGAATGAAGCCCAGTTCTTACATCACTAACTTGTCTCCACTTTGTTTCCTCTTGTAATATGTCTCCCTTTATATCACATGAGGTTCATTTTCTCTAAGAGTGAGACATAAAGAAAAAGGACATTGGGCCCGGCAGGATGGCTCAGTGGTTTAAAGCACCTGCTTAGGAAAGCTTGGGCGGTTGCAGGGACCACGGTTCGATCCCTGGCACCACATGCTGCGCCAGCCCTGCCCTCAGGGCAGGCTGAGCCGGCCATAAAAATAAATAAATAAACAAAAGTTCTGAAACAAGGAAAAAAAAATTTAAAAAGGAAAGAAAAAGGACATTTACTTTGTTATGGATATCCTCAAGTTCAAGGTGGAAAAAAAAGAGAAAAGGTAATGAGAAACATATTCTGGTTAGTGAAATCCAATGGAGCATATTATAAGTACATATGAAGATTGGAAGAATTATCTTCACCCTGTATGTTGTAAATTAGAAAATAATTACCCATGTCTTGAGTATAAAATTACCAAACAGATTAGTTGAAAAATTAGATTCATAGCCCAATAATAGCTCTGGATATGTAATAATGAATATTGTAGTTTTCTACATTTAAACTTACCATTATCATTGCTGATTAATCTTACCTGGGCTACATTCCCAGACACAACATTTGCTAAGTGTATAAACTTGATAGATTATGTAATCTGTACTTATTTGTCTCACTTGAAAAAGCAATATCAATAGCACTCAATGCATGATGTTGTTTTCAGATGTGTTCACAATTTACTGCTTTGTAACACATTACCACAAACTTAACAATTCAAGCAATATCATTTATAATCTTATAATTCCTGTAGACCAAGAATCAGGGCTTGGATTATAAAGAATGTCACAGTAGTGGGTCATATGGTTGCAATAAGCCTAAATCTATTTATTTCTGATACTCAGGGTCCTCTTCAAAGCTCACATCATTATTACTTGAACTTATTGCCTTGCCATTGTCCTACCTGCACCCTATTTGTATAACTGACCATCATCTTAGAACTATAGTATTGTATGGAGGACTCTGCAGCTCCTTACCACAAAGCGCTTCAAAGCACACCCTCACTGTAACTCTACTACTCATATGACAAGATACTTTGCAAAGTCAACTGGAGATTATGTATGTTCAGACTGCATAAAGTCAGGACCTTTCATAAGACAAAATAAGCATATGAGTGCTTTGCCATGTCCCCTGTTACATTCTTTTAACTGGCAACAAATCACAGGTCTTTCTGGCATACGATGAGGATCACAATGGAAACACGATTTGCTGGGATCACTTTAGATTGTGCCCCCAATAATATTAAATTAACTAATATGAATAAATTATTTGTAATATTTTGGGAAATGATATTTCATAAAGGCTTGTAGCTTTTAAGACATTCTGTGAGCAGCAGCTAGTAAACTTTCTTAGTCTCTACCCTATGCCTCTCGGTGTCCAACGAAATTAGTTGCTTCTACTGTTAATCTACTTTAAAATCCTCCTACCTGGGTCTCTGAGTTTCTCCTTTTCTGGCTCACTGATGAATGGCTCTCACTTTACGCAGCTACACAGCTCCTTTATTGACACGATTCACTGCTTTTTGCATCCTCAAAAAATCAATTTTTAATTTTTTAAATTTATACATTTCTTGTGTATCTGAGTGCCACGGCTGATAATCTAGAAGTCCTTCCCAAGCACCATACCCTGCAGGTAGTTTGGCCGAGGTGACTGAAGCCTGAGTGAGTGATACTATTTTCATGGTTATGTGATACTGGATCAGTGCACGATGAATTCATAACTGGACATGATGTTCATATGTAAAGCCTGTTGGGAGGAGGTGGTCACTGGTGTCATGACCTGAAAACATGGTTTCTGCCTATGTCCCTGATGAAGTGCTGCTTTTTGCCTACCATGGCGATGTCTTTCTCCTCTGTCACAATCCACCTCCTTGGAGCCAGGAAGAGCTCAGTTGAAAGCTCTATAACTGTGAGCCAAAGCGACTCTTTCCTTTTTGAGTTTGCAATGGTTGGGTATTTTGTTCTAGTATAAAATAAAGTAAAGATGACGCTAAGAATCTCTCCGTATCTTCTGAGCTCATTAATTTTCTGGCATGTATGTCTGTGAGGCAGCTGCTAGTATTTTTCTGGATCTCAGCAATGTCTGTTGCAATTTCACCTTTTTCATTTCTAGTTACATTAATTTATGGGCTTTTGTTTGGTGAGATTGGGTGCACTTTTGTCTATTTTGTTTATTCTTCCAAAGAACCAGCAAAAGTTAAAAAGGACTTAAAAAGAAAAAGAAAAAGAAAAAAAAAAAAAAAAAAAAAAAAAAAAAAAAAAAAAAAAAAAAAAAAAAAAGATTGAATTCCCCCAGACGTCCCTCTGCTATTCTGTGTTCTAATACAGATAAAATGAGTAACTTTGCCCCTGTGTTTATAACTTCCTGTTCTCATAACTTCCTCGTTTTACCTGACCAAAGCCACTACACACAGCTTGGCAAACTGCCTTTGGTTCTTGTCCATCCTTGACTTACTCACCACAAGACCAACCCTATAGCCAACAAGCATAGAACTGGAGCCCTTGGCACAGGGCTTAACTCTATGGACATGAGTCAGCCGCATTGATGAGCACCTAAAATAAAATCCTTCCATCTTCCTCACAATCTCTCGAGTCTCTTAGGCTTTGCACCATATAGTTCATTGATTCCTTTTGTTACCTGTTTTTGGTCTCAGGTTTGTTCTTTTGTGCTCTGATGTTTAAAAGTTTCTTCTTTTTATGAGTTCCACATTTAGATTGTGCTTGTTTTGGTAGGTACTCAAAATTTATTATTAGGTTATTTATTAGAGGGCATTCTGTTTTTTCTGATGGGGACATTCACAGCTGTGGACTTCCCTCATAGAAATGCTCCCACTGTGTTCTCTATGTTACAGAAAGATGGCTGGCTTTGCCATTTAATTCTAGGATTCTTTAATTCTCTTTTCTTCTTTAATTTCCTTATGATCTACTGACTATACCAGAAGGTATTGTTTAATTTCCACATGTTTGCATAATTTTGTATTTCCTTTGGTATGGAATACTAACTGCATTAGATTGTGTTCTAATAATACCCATCATATTTTTTTTTAAGTTTACATTTACCTAGCCATGCTTTATTAGCTATGCTATGCTCTGTTTTGGACAAAGTGGTATGTTCAGGCAAGAAAAATGTATATTTAATTGTTTTGAGGTGAAATATCTTGTACATACCTATTAAGCTCATTTGTTGAAAGGTATTATTTGACTGATATTTAACAGTTACGTTTGGTAGGTATTGAGTTATTCCTGTCTTTGCATTATTTTCCAATTTCTGTTTAGGTTTCATGCCCTTCTACTTAACTGTTACTTTTATATATCAGACACATTTTGCTGGGGAGATACCTCAGTGCAATGAATGTCTGCCTGGAAAGCACAAGGTCCTAATTTCGATGGCTGGTACCAATAAATAAATATATACATAAATGAAACTGCATAACATATATTTTATTGAGTCTTTTGCCATTGTTAGATTCTTTGCCTCTTTCTATAGCATCTTTAAGAATTTTGGGAACTGCTGGTTTCGTAGTCATTAATTTGTTCATGTTCTCTTCGTAATGGAAATATCTTATTTCTTCACCATTTTTGAAAGATTATTTTGAAAGACATAACAGTTTGGGTTGTGTTATGGTTTGTCTCTACTTGCATTCCCAAAGTCACATGTAATTATGTGGTGGGTGCTTGTAGAGTTTGAGACTAACTCATGATGCACTAGGAGATTATGGGTATGTGTACCATCCTCAGCCTGGAGCGATAGCCTAAATGCATTACAAGAGAGAAAGAGAAGCAGATTCTCTATTGTCATGGTTGGTCGGTTGCCTCTGTCACTATTCGCTGCTGTTCCACTTCCATTAACTGGATGCTCTCTGCCCTGCTCCACTCAGCCTAGGAACCAGCCAAATATGGACTGAAACCTCCAGTAACTGTGAGTTGAATAAACATTTCCTTTCTTCATTTTGGGTGTCAGGTATTTGTCCCAGCAACAAAAGAAGAGTAAGACAGGTTGGAATGTGTTATCTTGTGGTATTGAAAGGCTTAATTCCAACCTCTCCTTGACTTTAAGTTTTGTGCTGGAGACTTTTATATTTTTGATTACTTTTCCTCATAAATAATTTGCTGCTTTTCCCTAGCAACCTTTGAAAATTCTATTCCTATGATGGATTTCTGTATTTTAATTTTTATGTGGCATTTTATTTTCTGATCATGGCTATTCAAGGTTCTCCACACTGTACATTAAAGTATATTCTATGTTTGGAAAGTTCTCTGATATTATTTCAGTAAACATTCAGATATCATTTGTAATGTCTTCTAATTTTCATCAGTTTCAATTTCTTTTGTAATGGTCTTAGCTGAGTCATCTAGAAGTTGCTGGAACCATTTTTTTTTTTTCATGTTTTCTTGTTTGCAAGCTATCTCTCTTCAGCTGATCATCAACGACAGCCTCAGCCTCTAGATCTGGCTTTCTTCATCTTGGCCCCTTCAGCTATCCATACCTTCAAATCAAAAGAATGTGTAGACTTACGAATAGAACTGAAAGACTTCCATTCTTTCCTTTGCTGGGCCTACTTTTCATCCCCTTCTTAGCTCCACTAGAATTTCTTTTAAGTTGCATCTCTCGATCATTTGTCTCATTAGAATCATTATATTTTTAGTTATAATTTTAAATTTGCCAAATACCTCATTGAACTGGAACTATTAAAATCTTTCTGATGTATATCATACAATTTCCTCCTCCTGGTTGTCCCCTAAATTGGTTTTGGAGTAATTTGGGAGTATTGGAGTCTTTTTTAAAATGTGTTTGGTTTTTTCAGGGTCTCACTTCACAGCTTAGACTCAGTGGTCCTCCTATTCTCAGCCTCCACAGCACTGGGATTACAGGTGTGTGCCAACATGCCCAAACTCTTTGGCCAGCTCAGCCCACCCTGCAGGCAGAGCTGGCTCGGCTTGTGGTGCCAGCGATTGAGCCATGGTCCCTGCACTTTCTTTTTTTTTTTTTAGAATTTTTTTTATTTTATTTATTTATGTTTTTCTTGTTTCATAACCTTTATTTGCTTATTCACTCATTTCTATGGCTGACTCAGCCCGCGCCCTGACGGCAGGGCGGGCTGGCACAGCATGTGGTGCCGGGGATTGAACCGCGATCCCTGAAGCCGCCCAAGCTTTCCCAAGCAGGCGCTTTAGACCACTGAACCATCCCGCTGGGCCCCTCCCTGCACTTTCTTAAACTTACCTAAGCAGGCTCTTTAGTGCACTGAGCTATCTCACTGGCCCTTAGAGTCATTTTATTGAATTTGCATGTTTGTTTGTTTATGTTATTTTGTGTTTTGTATCTTCCTGCTGAATTTTTACTTTCTTTGCAATACTGTTCTTTAGGAGTGAGATGCCTATTACTAATAACTGCGGGGCAATCCAGGTTTTGGTATACAGAAAAAACCAACTGATAGCAATAACCATGACAATTTGGCTGTAATAGTAAAATCAATAACGACAACTACATCCAATAGCAATTGGTGGGGGAAAACAGATTCTGACAAAACCTAAGATCTATTCATGAAATTCCATTAATGAGAGCAAAGAAGTTTAAGATTTCAGTGAAACCACTTAGGCTACCAGAGTTTACGTCCGGTCATGCAGATCACTAATTCATCATGGATTCAAGCAGTAGTGCAACTCCTGGACTAAATTCCATCTCCTTCATGTCTAGCCCCTGTAAAGATTATATCCACCAAACCTTGCCAGACACCAAAGTATACAGGCCTTGTGATTCTCCTGACCCAAGCCTCACAGGGAATCCTGATCGCACTGTTCTCTAGGACAAGGTAACAGTTAGTCCTAAAGTGAAACTTTTCTTCTGAGTATTGGTCTCATCTTTCGTTAACTCATACTTCGCCTTGCCACTCTTGTTGCTCTGCATTGTAGAGAATCCAGGAGCAGAGCTCACAGTACACAATAGCTCTCGCCTCCCTCATGAATCATGAGAGGCCAGGTCAGTGACCCCAGAGGGTGTACGGCACATTAGGCTTCTCTGCTGTCCCCTGTGTGAGCCATGTAGAGCCAAGGCCTACTGGAGGCAGGAGCAGGGCAGTAGTGACCCTCTGTGCTTGTCTTTTCACTTTTACTGGCTTGGTGACTCTTCTGGATCTCAGTTAGGGTCATTCCTGGGGGTATTTTAGGCCAGGTAAAATTGTAGATGGATCCACCCACTTTTCCTACTGAGGTTCTTTCATGATTAAGTTTAAGTCACATCCAACCCTGAAAACCATTACTTAAATCTATCTTCTGACCTGTCATCTCTTATAATCACTTTATCAATTTATTAACTGATATTAAATACCTTCCATAGTGGTGATTGCCTCTAGGTAATACTGAAAATCTATCTTTTCAATTTTTATCTCGATGATATATAAAAATATCCAGTGAGTTAACTGGGTTAGGAAACATGGTATCAGATAAATGAATAATAATCTAAAATGTTTATAAAGAGGCCAGCTTTCATATTGTTCCAACCACTGGATTATGTGTGCTTCACAAGCAGATTGATTTGCTAATTTGTGGCTTTATCAATCTTGTATAAACTGGATTCTTGTCTTATTGTAGATAGTCATATGGGTTAGGTCAATTTATCAGTGTCAAGGGGCTAGGGAGATAGCTCTGTGGCACAAGTGCCTGCCTGCCAAGTGCAAGGTCGTGAGTTTGAACCCCGGTCCCGCCAAAAAAAAAAGTAATTTATCAGTGTCAGTCAATTATGGTGAATATCATCAACATATTTACTTTATACACATTAATTAAGTCCATTAATAGATCTGTAATTCTAATTTTGTCAGTAAGATTCAATATACAGGTAATTTCTATTCATATCAAGGTTTGCTCATTAGGAAGGGTATTTTCTAAATAGAACTACCTTCTTTGACTTCTGTACCAGGTCAAAAAGAGGTTATAAACTGCAGTAATTATATTCCAAAACATTTCTGGGCTTATAGTCACATTCAGAATATTAAGCATAGTTGTTCATGGCAATGAATCTCCAGATATCATTCATCAATTAGAGACCAGTGCTTGTCCATGCAGAGTTAGCTGCTAGTGCCTGTAAGCTTCTGTAGTCTCAATCATTCCTGCCAGTTGTACATCAGACATACATTTTTACCCAAGTAAAATGTAATACAAGTAGGAATCTGTACTCCATGCTCCTCATTCCATTACTATTTTCAACTACTCCGAAATATCATATGTAGTTTGTCACTTGCTTTTAACTTGTTATTCTAAGACTTCAGACTACACAACTTTTCTTTCTTTTCTGCTCACGTACTGAAAATACCTGAGGGTCATTGGAGTTCTTTCCTTATAGTCTAAAAGAATGAGATCATATTTAGGCCAAACTTACAGAAATTTTCCTGTTTAACTTCAAGCTCTTCTCTCCAGCTTGCTTTTTGAGATACAAAAACTTCCAGAGCCTCTCCCTGACTTAGAAGGCTTTTGTTATTTTCACTTTGTTTTTTTCTTTTTCTTTTTTACTGGCTATACTAGATTCTCATATGTCAATAGGCAGCTGAATTTATATGAAAGCAAGACTTCTTTTTTTTTTTTTGGGGGGGGGGTCTGGCATTACCTTGTTAGTGTTCTTTCTTTCTTTCTTTCTTTCTTTCTTTCTTTCTTTCTTTCTTTCTTTCTTTCTTTCTTTCTTTCTTCCTTCCTTCCTTCCTTCCTTCTTTCCTTCCTTTCTTTCTTTCTTTCTTTCTTTCTCTTTTTTATATTATGGCCAGCTCAGCCTTCCCTGGGGGGTGGGGCTGGTGCAGCATGTGGTGCTGGGATCTAACTGTAGTCCCTGTGGTTGCCTAAGCTTTCCTAAGCAGCTGCTTTAGATAGCTGAGCTATCTTGCCAGCCCTGTCTGTGTTCTTTAATAGCAACAAATTATTTGTAATAAATCATATAAACTCAGAAGATCCCCACACTATTTAGACTGACACTAGCTTTTAAGGAACAAACAAATCGTGGCTAAAATGTCTGTATTTTAGAAGTCTTCTTCTGACAAGATGATGGAAATTGTTAGAATTTCTGAATCGATATCATAAAATTTTGGTGATCCATTATTTTTCTGTTGTAGCTTTTTTTTTTTCTTTTTTCCCATGACCAAATAATTGAAAATTTTGTGAACTGTTGGAGCAAAGTTTTTTCCATAGTTCAGCAGACATGCCAAGGTGCGTGCAGCCTGATCCTGTAAGTGGGCAAACTTTCTCTGTTATTCCTTGGATGTTCTTTGTCTCTCAAAAGTTCCTGTGTTAGATCTTGGCTCCCATGGTGGCGCAAGAAACATTACAACCTTTAAAATATGACCATCAGAGCCAAATAATCATTTTATCAGAAACTGTGCCCACAGAAAATGTTATGCCAGCTCTCACAGCAGGCAATTTGGTCCTGTAGATTTGTCAGTAAAGAGCAAGTGCACCCTCTCCCCCTCATTTAAGCCTCTGTCTCACAGGGGGTGGTCTTTGTCTCCCAACCTCACTCTTTCCATACCTTCTGTCATGAGGAGGCAGGGAGGTACATTTTCATCAATGTGATTTTTGTCATCTGGAAATTTTGAATGCCAAAGATAGTCAAACAGCTATGCAAAGTGGTTTTAACATATTTCACATCCAGTTTACAGATAAAGAACTTGAGGAGGAATTTCAAAATGTAAAAAATAACTATATAAGTCCAGATTTCATGAATAATGCTCAAGAAAAGTAAATAGATATAAAAATGAATATAAACATGTCATAAGAAACAGCTACTGTGAGGATATTAGTTATGCACACACAGTATGTGCCAGAAAATGTTTTCTCTAAGACTTGTTGCCGATTCTGTACTTCATTTCTATGTACTAGCCATGCCTACATTATAGCACTCACTACACATTATTCATCTGTTATTTCTTTTGGCCCAGATCATCATGATACATTCTTCAGAGCACCAAAATCTTTCTATCCATGTAAAAAAAAAATGTAAGGAAGTGGAGAGTAGTTCTGGTTTTATACACATGAATGTTATAAAGAAATGAGAATTTTAGAAAATCCCAAAACATGAACAACAATTACTATATGTAGTTAGGCAATAGTATTATAATCACTTGGAATAATGTTTACTCAGCATGTGTTTTTGTATATTACATGTTCAAAAGAGATCTCAAAAATTTGCAATATCACTGCAAAAATCAATTCAGTCAAATCAATAATTTCCATTATTTTCCTACTCTATTCACTGGAATCAATAACTCACACTTGTAATTGTAAACCGGATGAATTTGGAACAAAGATGGTCATCTACTGCATTCATTTTTTCTCTCTCTGGTCTTCTGTGCTATCTGCCTGATTGGTTAGTGACAAAGTAATCAGTTAAAACTTTATAATTGATTTAATATAAGTATAATTCTAAATTCACACATATTGGTTACTTTTTCAATTTTTCTCTTCATGTGTACACTTAATGTGTATCTATATGAAAGCATGGTTTTATCACATAAATATATTTAAATATGAACACAAGATTAAAATAAGCAGTAGTTGAATATCTAGAGTAACTTTACTTTCCACATATAAGTAAGCATTTTATATCAGAGTAGAGCTGCTCTTTATGCTTATTATTCACCAATTATTTAGAAGTTAAATAAGTTACTAGAAATATGCCATTAGGTAACTCATTAAAGCACGTTAAGCATCCAATTTTTTTTTTTTTTGTCTTTTTTTTGTCTTTTTGAGACAGGGTCTCGCTATGCAGCTGAGGCTGGTCCTGTGCTCACTTTTGTAGCCCAGGCTGGTCTCGAACTCACACCAATCCTCCTGCCTCAGCCTCCCAAGTGCTGGGATTACAGGCGTGAGCCACCACGCCCGGCTGCATCCAATTTTATGATTCTGTCTTTATTTCTTTCTCTGCCCGGTCTTACTTCCTGGCCATGTCATCATAGTTTAAACACACTGAACACTTGGATATCATTTCTATATATTATATATACATGAGTTTTCTGTAATTTACAGTGGCAGTGCATCCTAATCACTGAGAATAAATTTTAAAACTGCATCAAATACACATAATATAATGTTTTTCATCAGTTTATCAACACAATACACTGAGGATATCAGTTCTTTACCTTTGTGCTCATTTGGTTGACTTGGAACTATCTTTATTATGTTGCCCAGGCTATTTTCATACCATATTTAATAGAGTCTTTGTACATAGCTCATAAGTGTTGCTCATAAGGATCTTAAGCCTCATTTGTACTTCAGAATATTATAAATTTCTCACATATGAGTAAGAATGTTCAACTTAGCTTTTCATAAATTGTCAATACACTTGAATTGGAATTTTCAAGGATAATAATCAAATGATCTATAAATCTGTTTATGCATTATCCATTACAATAGAAAATACTTATTCTCTAAGGAAATTAAACTGAAAATGCAAACCATGCAGTATTGCAGAAAATGTAGAAAGTACTGGCAACAATGTGATGTATTAGCATACCCTCTACCTTGCTGTTAGAAGTTCGCATCTGTACTTTGACAAGAAAAGTTGCACACTTATAAAATATGAGTGTATGCTTCAACGTAAGGATGAAATAGGTAGCTATTCCCAAAGCCATGCCCATGTATACCAACCACCATTATCCAAAATTTCATAACACTGTTTTTTCAACTCAGAATTGATGCAGAATAAACATGTTGTTACCATTTTATCAATAATGAAATGTATTAAATTACATGCAAAACAATGTTAACTTCACCAATGTAAGTAGTGCCTATGAATGTATGAGAAATTAAATTGATTAGATAAATAAAACATGTATAAACCTAATCCATGACATTAGAAATAAGCATATTGATTAAATTTAGGAGGAAATGGGTATGCATTTATTAAAGAAGACATAAAGATTTTCAGATTGTAAATGTTCTACAACATATTCACATAGTCACTGAACTAACATAGTATTATGAGTTTTATATTACTCTCTATATTTAATTTATCATAAATATTTTTAGTTTGCGATAAATATTTTGAATTTTGAATAATATATGAATGCATTTTCCTATATAAATCGCTCAAAAGAAAATCATATTCATGTATGATTTTATCTCACATATCATTTGTATACAGACACATTCTTTAATATGGTCTCTGTTCATAACTCATATATGTATCATGCGTATTTGTGCATATTTTAGCAAATAAAAAGTATATAAATCCTAAGGAAAAGATTGCATTGAACAAGACACATTATTTAGCATTACATACCTCTGGGTATTGGTCTATGATCAGAAAAGCCAACGAGAATGCCCTAAAAAATTTAAAGTTTTAATTTATTGATATTATTCAGGTATTATGTCTATTATCTTAAAATGCAAAATTCTAAGAAATATTAAATACATTATTCTCATTAATGTTTCTGAATTATAAGGTTTAGACATCTCAGCATATATGAAATCATTATCGTGTAAGCGTTCTGTGGCACCAATCGGTCATTTGTGTAAAGGCGTTTCCAGGCAGTGAACAAGATTCAGCAAGCAATAAAGTAAAATCTTGATAGTAAATTATATCCCTGTCTTTTATCCCTTCTTAAATCCACAAAATTTAAAATCTCAGCAAATTTTCAGGTGTTCATGGCAGTGGAATTTCATGGAAGCACTTCTTTCATAAATCTGCTTTTCAAGTTCACAATTTGATATTTTATCATCTCATTCACATCTACATGTCAGATACTGTATTCTATTCTTGAAAGAGGACTTTTATGATTGTTTGCATAAGTGAAATGCAGCTATACTAATAAATGTAAAGTAGCATTATTTAGTGAGATTTTAGGGATTTCTTTTCAGTGCAACATAGGTTTATCTGGTACCTTTGATAGTTACCTGAGTTCCCCAGAGGAGAGAATCCCTGTTTCTCAATCCACATTTTCAATCAAGCCTCACTGAGTTTTATTTATAGATGTTTGTGTAATATTTTATAATCATGAGAAGGAATCAAGTGGTCTGGTTTTAAGCCACTAAATTTTAGGGGTGATTTTTGTGCAGAGAAAGCATGATTTAACATTTTTCATTACGCATTCAAAAAAAATAAGCTCATTCAAACCTGATTCAAACCATTTCCAGGAGCAGAACATTTATTTTGATTTGCATATTTCTGACATTCAGAAGCACGGTTTTAGGTTTTGTGTGAGTTACTCAGTCAAGTTTTCAAATTGTTGCTCAAGGAGACCCAATTTTTTTTTTATTTTCTCACTTCTGGACTTAGACATATATATTCAACATTATGCCAAAACTATGCCTAGAATATTAAACCAAGTAGGATCTAGGCTCCATCTGAAATTCTCTTGACGTAATTGAGCTTGATATATATTGATTTTTATGGTAGAATTCTTTCGTAGGTTACTGCTCCAACATGGTTTAGAAATCAAGTACATGCACAACGTACATCTGTTTTTCCCAAAATAATAATATTTTAGCAGGTTAAGAAAGAGTCAATTTTAGGTGGCAAGAACATCGAACATGCACCATACAAAAACTTAGCTGACTCTCTGAAGAGCCAGTATCCTGACAAAATATGTGGACATATTGGGTAAGTGTCATTTCCTCCCAAATGGCTTCATTAAACCAACATACTATTTTGGATACTGAAGATATACATTAATGAAATAATTTTAGTACGTATATATTGAATACAATTACTTGATTCCTATTTTGTCTTAATGAAGGAAAAATTCATGATAATAGGGTCCAACTGTGATCTCAGGATCTAATAATGAGTTTGCTCAACAATATGTTTTCAAACAATTTTAAAATAAAATTTGGCTGTTTCTCACATCAAAATTCTATTGAGCAAAAGATTCATTTTAGTTTTATACTTTAGGATGCTTCTACAATATCTTTTTATTAACTGCACATATGTAAATTTAAGCTTTGAAAACTTAAAATCCATAAAAAATTGCAGAATATACTTCTTTGAGTCACTCAAATTAAATGATGTTAATAGGTGGACATTTCATTATTTGATTATAAAAAAGAGATGCATGAAATCTCTATTTCCAACAGGCACCCATCAGAATATCAGTATGAGAATACTCATCAGACACTAAACATCAACAGAAACCAAGCAGCCAGGTATCATGGTCTTGGATATGTCAAATTTTAGAAATATCACGCACACATATTTACTGTTTAAGCCTCTTAATCTCTAGTGGTTTTTTATAGTTACCAGAATTGGTTAAGACAGAAATTTAAACTGATGATGAATCATTATGTTATTTCCACAGTCAGTGGTTTAAACAGTATTTTTTAAATCCGTTTAGTCGTGATTGTAACTCCTCAAACTTTTTATACAATTATACTTAACATTAAAATCATGTGTTTTAAATGTCCTGCTCTATAATTTTTGCTATAAGACTTGGAGATTTTTATTTTCTTTGAAGTGCTACTTTAGAACATCTTTACTTTCTTTCCCTGAGTCTACAAGCCTCTTAAAGTAAATTTATTATAATATATTTGTATCCTATTTACATTATCTATTTACAAATATTGTTCATTCAAAAGGTTATAAAATTTGGGGGGACAACCCACTCGGGGCCCCCTCCTGGTCCTCTCTCAGACAGGAGATTCCTTTCCCCTTGCTATTCTGCTCATAAAAATAAATCTTATAACTGGTATATTTTGCATCTTACAGTTGTATTCCCTAGATTTTTATAAGTTGGAATTTCTAAGATAGTGCATAATATTAAAAAATGATTTCAAAGTCAATAGGACAACGCTGGTTAGACTTTACCAACTGCATTGCACTGTCAGTCTGGAAAACTGAAAACAGTCAAGGTTTGCTAAGTAACTGCTGCAGATCACAATTCTTAATTAAATAATGTTTTCAGAGTTATAAAATTTAATAAACTTTTCATAGCATTCTGTATTTTACATTAGCTGTTCTCAGACTATAGTTCCTCTGACACTGGTGATATAGACGTTACTAATAAACGAGTGCATGTTTGGAAAAGAAGGAAAAAAATAAGGAAAAACATGTAGATACTCCCACAACAGAGAGTTTTGCCAGTGAACAGGGAAATACTCCCACTAAGCTTCAGTTGTACAAGTAGTAGTACTACCTGATCCCTTCTGGGTCTTTTGACTGTAATTCAGCTTCTGCTCCAGGAGAATTCTGTGCTAGACTCTGCTCTGGACTTAAAAATCAACCATTTTGTTGTTGTTCTTGTTTTTACAAAAAGGTCTCAATGGTAAAGCAGGAATATTACATTGTATCACTCTCCACAACAACAGGACAAATGTGTCCTGAGAGGTCTCTTAAGTACACAAGAGTGAAACAGTGACACATTTAAATGCAAAATACAGCATAAAAAGTACCACTAGCTTTTCTAAGGGACTGAAATTGGGCGGTTCAGACTTAAACTGTTGTTTTACTATGAATTATGATGCCCTTGCCCTCCAGTGGCTAAGTTGAAAATGGATGTCTATTTTATTATATATTATCTGAGATTCTTTTTGAGACTGAACTGCAGAAGAAACGTCTTCTATCTTCCATTCCAGCAAAGTCCTCATTGGCTTAAGAGGAATTTATCAATATAAAGGGACTGGTTTATTACTGCTTTAAAGCCTTCATGCATCACAAAGGGATTTGCTAAATGCTTTCATGGAGACTGCCTCTGCGCAGCCATGGGGCTTCAGAGACACACTGAACCTTCTGGTGATTGAAGCATGCAGGCCTGCTGTAGTGAATTAACATAATTGGAACCTGGACTAGATGTTTTCATAGAAGCTGATTATATGCAGCTCCAGTAGTATCATTGCATTAGCCTGTCTTATCCTTCAGGGCATAAGAAGACTTGCGTGCAGGTTTTAAATATGATAGCTGCTCAGCAGGTGAGTAACACTCCTAGCAAGAGGTGCATTAGCTCTAATTTATATAGCATATTGGGTGGCATTTAACATTCTAATTATATGTAGTATTAAGATATGTTAAGTGGTAATATATTCTGTGAGGAGAGTTTAGACATTTCAACCTATCTATATCATTAGGATCTACTAGAGCATTGCCTAATCCTTCTTTATGGTGTATTAATGAACTGAAATCTTAAGAAACCGGGACCAGAATACATGGAATGGTAAATGTATTATTTAAAAAGCCATTTTGGAGAGCCAAGGTGAACAAAGAGATCAATATTACCTTCAGCCACAGTGCTAGCAAACTTAAAATCCCAACCAGTTTTGTCATTAATGTCCTCGTGGAACTTCTGTGTTTCAAGGAGACATATAATAGTTAACTGTACCACAAAAATGGGTATTAGCTTTTCTCAAAAACTAGAAGTCTAAGATTTCAGTCAAGTATTGGCTTGTCTCTTCCTAACAAGTAGAGGTAGTAATTGCAAAAATGTGAAACCCTGGAATATTATTTGATGATTACATTACCTCCTTCACAATGGCTAATATTAGGAAAAGAATAGCTTAAATTTTTTTCCGATCTAATAACTAACAACTTTGTTTTCTAATCTCAGTTTTCTTACTTTATTTTTATTTTTTAAAGAGAATACAAAATATTTTTAAAAATTAGAAATTGGGGACGGAGGGAGATAGCTTAGGGGCACAAGTGCCTGCCTGTTAAGTGCAAAGTCCTGAGTTCAATCTCTGGTTCCGGAAAAAAAAAAAAGTTAGAAATGATATAGAATTGCACTAAACAAAATAATAGGGATTTGACAATGGTTGCTATATTGCATAATGTTGTCTTTAGATCAGATTACCAGATATAAGCATACAAAGTTGATTTAAAAATTTAAGAAATTAAAAAGGAGAAGAATACATTAAGCATTAGTTAAACATTTTTAAACTGCTTTTATAGGAAAAATATTTTAAAAGGTCTCTCTCCATTACACATTTGACACTACAAGAAAATTATTTTACATTTTCCAATTAAAGTGGTTAAATAAAAGTCAGTTTCTGTCCTAAAGATAAAAACTTTGCTTTTTAAAAAGAAAATGTTATACTTCTGAAGATTTATAATAATGAAGGTATTTTAAAAGATTACTTAAAATTATCTTTTTTTTCTTAGTAAGGCTGATTGCTTCTTTTACAGTTCTAAATTAAAATTGTTATTAAAGAAAAGCTTTGCCATTTTACAAATGTAGAGGTATAGGGTATAGTCTAAAAGCAGTGGTGTTAGAAATCATTTGTTTTTGGTGTTCCATTTGAATAATAAAAGGCCTAGTGGAGGCCTCCAAAGGAGTACAGGCTATGACACCTTCTTTATATTTGGGTTAACTTATCCAACAAAGATATACTGCACCCAAAACAGTTCAGATCAACCATTCATGACTTTCAGACTTTATTTGGCAATATTAATTGGCTACATCAAAATTTGAGAATAATTTCTCTGGTGTTATGGACTGTCATTATCCTTCAGATAAGTTACATTAATTTACTTGTTTTCACAGACAAGTTATATTAGGTTATTAGGGAGGCTATGTCATAGCTTTCTCTTCTAAATTATAGAATAGAGGTTTTTACAGTACAATCAAAATTCAACTGTGAAAAAAACAAAAGGATAAATCAATCCCTCTAATTTCACTTCTCAATATATACTATTAAATTTTTATTTTTTTTCAAAGTAGCAGAAACACAGTTCTATCAGGTAAGAGAAAGAAAACTAGGAAGGGTTTTTGGAGTAATCTTCATATTGAAAAATGGAAGAGACCCAGCTCACTACTAATCTGGGTCAGAGGGTGTGCTTGTTTTTTTCCAGAGAATGTTAAATGACCTACTTGGGTACCAGAGGATGCTGTCAGTTGTACCATATAATGATATCTGGAGAAATTAACTGCAATGAGGCTAGTTTCAACAAGAAGGTTATTTAAGGAACTGACAGAAAGGAAATCAAAGGTCTAAATAGTTGATAAAATATATAGAATTAACTAAATTTTACTATTAAACCAAAAGTACAAAAAATATATATATATACATACATATATATATATATATATATATATATATATATATATAATAAACGAAAGGTTCTATTTCTTCCCAATTTTTCTGATAAAATGTCTTTACTAATCGATAAATAGCAAAATCTGACTTGGCTGTAGTTATAAATTTCTAAAAGTTGTAATAGAGTTATTATAATTCAATCTGATCAAAGATGATTGAGTGCACTCTTGATTTTGTATAGATGTTTATGTACTGTGTATATTTGTCTATGTGTTTGTGTGTCATTCAGTGAACAGCTATTCCACATTTTTCTTTTTTGATCATTTATTCATAATGTATTTAGGATATAGATATAAAAGCATGCTCTTTCCTAAGTTATAAAATGATTTAAGTGATACAAAAATTGATTCACTCAGGTCATCAAAAAATTGAAGATAATTAAATATTCCTTAGGGTGATGATAAGTTATTAGAGGGGACTTCAACTGGTGAATAGAGGGGTTACCAAAGTTTTTTCACTAAAACACACCTCCCAGTAATCTCAATAGTCTCTTAGGAACAGCCTCAATAATTTGGTCATTGGTTGAAAGACAAAGTTTTTCAGAAAACATTTCAATAAGGTTTTCTCATAAAAGATGCTCTTGCTACAAAACTAAATTAAGAAACTAGGGGCCCGGCAGGATGGCTCAGTGGTCTGAAGCACCTGCTTGAAAAAGCTTGGGCGGCTTCAGGGACCGCAGTTGGATCCCCGGCACCACATGCTGCGCCAGCCCTGCCCTCAGGGCAGGGTGAGCCCGCCATAAAAATGAGTGAATAAACAAACAAAGGTTCTAAAACAAGAAAAATAAATAAATAAATTTTTTTTAAAATAAATTAAGAAACTAATGTTTTCACATGTATATAGTAACTCATTATTGTTAATTTCATGATGTATTAAGTGTATTCAAAATTCCAGGTCCTAACAACTTCTGACAATTGTCAGTTTTGTTGATAACTCACTCTTGTTGTAGGATATTGGGATATATAGGGTAAAACTGCTCTATATAGGTACCAAAATCCTTGGACTGAATCTAGAATAAAACAGTCTTCTTAAGAGTTCTCCAAACACAGCTTCTTCAACTGTGATAGAGCACCTATCATCCATACAACAAAACAAAAAAGGGAGATACATTGGGAGTTGCTGAAGTTGAAAGTTGATATGTGGGAAGACAAGAGGAAGCCTCATTGCCTGAAGCAATAAAACTGCCCAAGTCTTACGAAAAACATCCTTCCTGGACGTTATGGGCTGTTAATCACTAGGTAACTTGTGTCTTACAACTTTGTAAAGATTAAATAAAGGCCCTTACCATTGTTTAGGGAGACCTTTCCTATCAGGTTTGTCCTACCACAAGATATCAGCTATTACCTCTTGTCTTTATTTTCTGAATACTCTTGCCTTTGCGACTTCGACATATTGAAAGATTGACAGTTAGATGTGGAGGCCCTCATTATAGGCACTATTTTTGTGCTAAGAAGAGCTAAAGCAATGGCCATGGAAAATTTTGAGAAATAAACAGTAAAACACTTTAAGAAGACAATATGAAGTGAAAAAAGAACAAATGAATCAACAGATGATGTAAGAGGTTTTATGGTCTTATCAACTGATAAACATTGTCTGCCTGGAGAGGTACACTTACGCTGTAGCTACAGTCAATTTCTTGCAACAAATCCCTTCCTATTTTCTATAGTATAATGCATTTCTTCTAGTTAAATGTGGTTGTATATTTATTATTTTATAACAAAAATATACACACAGCACCACTTTCATAAGGATACTCAGACGTAGTTTTTACTGTTAATCACTCACATCAGAAGGCTTTCTCCTGAAGATTCAAAGTTTTACAGATTGTTTTACTTTTAGTACTAGTACATTAATATTTTAATTAAATAAATTTTAAATTAGAATTTCTCTTTTATTTTTTCTTTGAATGTGTTGAAGAATTATTTTAGAGACCAAAAACTAGTGTGATTTTACCATTTATAATATAATCATATCATTTGTAATAGAAATGTTCTTCAATTTAAAATCATAGCTCAAATCAAATACTATATTCTTTTTTATTTTAAAGAAAAAATCAATAATAATTTCAAAACAATATAGTAGGAAATTAACAACCATCATTACATTGTATATTGTTGTTTTCAAAGTAGTTGCTCAGATTAAAAGATACAGGGATATAAAAATGATCAAACAGCATAAGAACAAACCATTCCCTTTAAGTAATTATTATCTTGGCTATCTTGTGTTTACACATATATTTTTTCTTTCCCTATCCTCCTTTTCTCCTTTCTCCTGTTTTTTATTTTATCATAGTGCAAAAGTCAAAAATAAGAGAAAAGAAAAAAGGGGTAAGATAAAAGAAAAAAATACATAGACTCAAGATAGCTAAGGCAAAAATTAACTACTGAAATTTATTTGAAAAAAGAATATGAATTGTTTCATTTCCAGTGCTGGGTATTGAATCTAGGACCTCATACAAGGATGTTTTTCATAAGACTTGGGCAGTTTTATTGCTTCAGGCAATGAGGCTTCCTCACTGACCTCCACCTCCAGATCAGAAATACAATTTGAAAAGCAAAAATAAAATTAATCCATAATCGTATGAATTATAGTAATTTATAATTCATGCAGTAATATTCTAAGAAAGAAATTAATAATGTTAGAGTACATTAAGTAAGAAAGTGTCTACATTGTTAGAAGTACAGTAGCTCCAAAATTTTATTCTCTGATGAATGGGGACATAGGGGTTAGGAGAAACTCCAGAAAGTAAAAAGGAGCTGGTGTTTCCTGGATTAGAAAGGTATTGACCTTTCAATTCCCCATTTCACTTACACTGATTGCATCAGACAAGGAGAATAAAGTGTACAAATTGTGGCTGATGCGAGAAAGATAAAAAAAAAAAAAAAAAAAAAAACCCTAATGTAGAAGTTACAAAAGAGTAGAAAGCAAGTTTTAGGTCAGTTTCTTTCTTTTTCCTAAAGTAAACTTTATTTTCAAAGTGATAGTACATCAGAATGTTATAAAAAGCACTATGAAAAGAAAAATGTGTGATCTAGGTTTCTGTGCACAAATACTGTTTCTGTTCCAAGATAAAACTGAAGTTATAAACTTCAGAGGTTTATAAGACAATAAAATTCTTTATTTAGATTTTAAGATCAAATCAACAGAATTAGCTCTTCAAATGAGTGTGGTTATTGATAAAATATAAGTTTAGAAATGCAAGTCCTACTTATATAACAGCTATACTTCAGTGATTTGAGGCAAGATGTTCCTTTGGTTGCATCTGTATTTGAAAAAAAAATATTTTATAGTCTCTAGATTATTTTTAATGATTAAAGTTTTTGGTAGATGGGGCTATTGATAAGATATAGACACACAAAGTGTTCAGAAGATATACTTAATTTTGCCTTGTTATGCAGAAAGATGATGAATGCATGGCTGTGGCAATTTTGATAGCTTTAGTTGTGGACTGGCATGCATTTACAATACTACTCAGGTCTCAATCACTTTTTCCCTTGATCAGTTTTCATTCAACTATGAAAACTTTGTTGGATACTGTTTGTTTTACTGTACAGTTCATGTAAAGACAAAAACATTGCATGATGTTGGTCCTCTGTTGCTCTGAATTGCACTCAGATTCCCTTCCCATTAATGTACCTCCCTGCCTGGCACTCAGCCGGAGGTCTCTTCTCTGTATCCCGTCAACACAGACTTTGCAATACATTATCAACTCATTCTCACAAATCAAGTGTCACATCCTGTGGAAAACAGCATTTTATAAGCCGAATTTATTTTGCCTAATGGTCCTCCAACATACGCCTATAGTAGAAGTGGATGCGCATACAGAGAGCATCTTACTTAATCGTGCCATTGATGAAATATTAAGTAACTTATTTTTACCAGTCTGCAGGTTCACATTAACCCTCTGAATTTATGGATAGTTGTGAAGAGTGTACAGCTAGAGCAGTAGTGCTGAATCTATGGCACAAGTGTTACTTTAGATTTAAGATGAAAAAAATACTAATATATGAATTGTTTTTCTCTAAACTAAAACGTCAACATTCATGCTCAATAAATAAGTAGGTTTTGTATTGCAGTTTGGGTACTCATATCTAAAAGGTCTGCCATCCTTGGTCCAGGGCCAAGGCTTCCAATCCTAGTTCTGCACTTATTACATGATAAGGGAAGTGTCCTCTCTTATTACTGGATCTTGATTTGGAAAGTTTTAGAAACAGAAGTTAATGAAAAAACTAAGTAAAAACAGGGTTTAGTTTGAGTTCTAGCACGGATTCTCATTAGTAGTATGAATCAGGGAAGAAAATTGCACACTATTACTAAGTTTTTCGTGTGGGAAGTTGAGGAAATATTCTAACAAGTTGTGGTCAGGATCAGTAATATATATAAATCTGTATACGCGTGCGAGCACACACATACACACACACATCTTGCACACAAAATAATCAGAACTTTAAAAAAAATGATTTGCCTTTTTGAGACAGGATTTCAGCGTGTTATTCAGGCTGGCCTTCAGCTCATTTTGTACTTGAGGCTGGTTTCCAACTCAGAACGATCCTCTTGCCTCTGCCTGCCAACTGCTGGTGCTACCACACCCAGCTAATGGCTAGTACACACTGGTAAGAAATGGTAGCTAGAACTGTATTCTGCATGGAGAATGAAACTAGGGGAGAAAGAAGATGCAGTAGTTTTAATGGAACATTTGAGGCAGAACTATGCAAGAATGTGTAAATTCATTTTAATTTATATGTTTACTTTGCATAAAACTGACCTCACACAAGAAGGAATTAGAAAATGAGCAACACTAAATGTTGTCCCCTGCATCGTCACTCATCATCTGGCATTCAGAAGTGGTCAAGAGGACAAAAAACAAACAAAAAATACTAAGAGAGGATGGAACTGGGAAGGACAGGATACAGCAAGACACACAGAAAGAGGCATGAAGAAAGGGAGGGAGGAAAGCAATAAAAAGAAAGGAATGAGGAAAGAAAGCTTTTTATTACTTAGTAAAGCAAGTTGGAATACGAAGAAGGATAATGTTGTACCATAAAATAGGTTCTGAATAAGCTTATCAAACCAGTCATAATTTAGTACCTTAGCTGAATAAAGCAAAATTCTCCTATGGTCAATTGTGGTATATTATTGTTGAGTTTATCAGCATAGGGACTCTTGGAAGTAACTCTTAAATGTATTTCAACATGAAGAGAATAAGTACATTTAACTTCAAAGGCATCTTAATAAGAACAAGCTCGTATATAATTTACACATCTTAGTGAGTGTATCTTGAATACCAAAAAGTGAAAACGAATTTTCAACAAAGAATAGATATTAAATAGCTCCAATGGTCAAATGTTTCTAACATTACATCTTCCTGAACTCTGTGCTTTGTTTCTGAATCCATTTACTTAGCTGACTTGGGGAAGGCTTTAAAACAATTCATGTGAGGAGCATGTTTCAAAATTGTAACATTTCAGCGATATGTATTGGAACTTTTCACGGTTATTTACCATTTCCCAGATTTAATATCCGAAATTGATATAACAGCTTCAGAAAACATTTTAGTGACTACACTTGAGTGTGAAAAATGCTTTGCAAGTTGAAAATATGCAGAAATGCTGTGATGTTTTTTCAGCAGCAAAGGAACACATATGTCTTTTGATGCTCATATAAATATGCTCTACAGCAAACGCACCTTGTCTTTTAAAATCCAACACACAATAATTAGGTTAACATTTTCATCGTTAATTTAGACTCTCCCATTAAAGAGAATGCCAGTAAAGCTTTAATATCACACTCAAATTTCCATTTATAGTTTTAGTTCGTTTTTCTAATTTTCAAATATTCTGAAAATATTTCCAAGCATTTTCATTTTGACCAGCTAAGACCTATAATATTTTTATTAATCTGTATGTCCTAGGACCATGTGATAGGTTCTGGCTGGCCCCAGCATGAATTGTTGAATCATTATGGTGATCATCCAATATGGCTGAAGGCCTTAAAACAACAGCTTGTCTTCCCAAAGACCACATCCCCGTTCTGCAACTCAGCCCAGGGTGCAATTTCCCTCCACCTGTCCACCACCTCAGGGAAGGCCCCAATCAGCTTCTCAGGTCACTCTGAACATCTGCCTCAAACCCCACCCCTGGTAAATGGCCATAAAAGCCTCAGTCTCCCTTCGTTCCAATTCAGAGAATTCCTTCTTATTCTCTTTGCCTCTTCCAAGAAAATAAAGCCCCTTTCCCTTTTCCTTTCCGCCTGTTTCTCTGCTGCAACACCACGGGAAACCTATCATTTTGATGCTGTGACCTGGAGCGGTGAGTAGTGTGGCTCTCAGGGCATCTGCGGCCCTGGTCAGGAGCTCCCTCTCTAAGCCACCTGCTGCTTTTGCCTCTGCCGCCTGCCTTTGTTTGCTCCCTTCCAGCACCGGCCAATTAGTATTCACACAGGTGAAACCCAAAACTCGTCTCGGAGAATTCCACCTCGTATTTTCCTCACGTCCTGAAAATAGCTCACATGTGGTTCACCACTCGTCTTCTTCTGCTATCTAGCCCCTGGCCCCCCACTTTTCTAGTGAGGACTGATAAAGTGGGTGGACTCTCTCATACTCACTCGGACTAAAAAGTGACAGCTTTTTAGTAGTAAGTGACGTCGGGCTTTGCCCTAATCTTTGGCTCACCTTTTAATGCTGTCATTTTAGGAAAAGTTCTTTCCCACCCACCAAAACACACTCTGCTGGGCTGTCTCTTAAACAATCTCAGCGCCCTTGGACTTTGAGACAATCTCAAACCTAAATTATTAATTTTCTACTGTCATACTGCACGGCCACCATAAAACCCAGTGGCCTACAAAAAACTTTTGATTCACTAATTCTCCTAATTAAAAACAAAACAAAAACTTCTGTAACCACATGGGCAAATGGCAAGATATCTGCCGTATTTGGGCTTTTTATTTTTTTGTCTTTGAGGACTCGTCCCTATCTCCTTTGTCCCTCCTTCAAAGTCTCTCCATAGTCTCTTAAACCAAGGTCAGATAAGATTGCCCTGCGCCCTGATCCGCAGAACCCGACCCTTGTGGCCCAGCCCTCCCTGCTTGTGCTGCCGCCGGCTAGGCCTTGGCCACCTGCTCCTTCACTCATCCTCTAATCTCTTTATCTTTCAG